>BJCN01335457.1:5758-33882 GCA_018326445.1 Flaveria brownii
CCATTTAACAAAAGTAACTAAACCTATTTAACATCTAAGTGGTACAATAATTCAAAACATTCGACACAACTATTTCTCTTGGGTTTGAGTACATCTAGTTTACAAAATATCAACTCCAATAATAAGTTTGATTGGTGTAGTGGTGGCGGACTGGCGTGGCGGTGGGTTTGGCCTTAAGGTTGAAGGATAGAGTTTTTAGGGTTTTCAGTTTTTTTGTCGATGGTTATGGGGGGAAATGAGAAATTGGGATTTGGGAATGGAGTGGTGGGATTTGAGAATGGAATTAGGTTTATGGGGTCTGAGAAAGAGATATTGAAAATTGAAAGTCAAATGTTTCAAATATTTTGAATTGTATAAAAGTTTAGTCATATATATAATATTTTTTATATATAATGTATAGTATTAAAATGTTATATATTATACATAAAAATAATATATACTATTAAAAATGTTATATATTATACATAAAAATAATATATACAATTAAAATAATCCGAGCCAAACCGAGCCGAGCTAAATAGCGAGCCAAACCGAGCCGGCTCGGCTCGGTATGAAACGAACCGAGCTTAGCTCGGTTTCATACCGAGTCAGCTCGGTTCGGCTCAATTTCAAACCGAGCTCTTTCGAGCGAGCTTTTTCCGAGCTATTTCCGAGCGAGCTACGAGCGAGCCGCGAGCTACGAGCGAGCCGCGAGCTACGAGCGAGCCGCGAGCTATTTGGACAGTCCTAATCATATTTGACTGAAAGCTCATAATAAACTGAAATCATGTGATATCATTGAAAAAACTTTAGTTTAAAACTATTCAAACAATAACAAATGTTTAGTTTTCACTTTAACTCGACATTGGCGAGATCTTTTAAAATTACTCGCTTGAGTACATGGTGAGATTTAAGTTTTTTTGCTTGAATTTTTTTTATTATATCGCAGACCCTGCTTTTAGTGAGATATGCTGGCTATGTTGTTGTTGTTTTGCGTGAATTTTTTTAAAAAAATCTTGCCTATGGAAGGATTTTAATTTTTGTTTTTCTTTAAAGTTAAAAATAGTGAGTGAGATTTTCTCGCTGATGTGATGAGGGTAAGTGGATTTAGGAGCCATGAACTATGTGTGAAGGGTATTGTATAGTTGTCTATATTTAATTTGTACAACGTTTGACAAAATTATCTATTTGTATTTCATGTTCAAAACATTAGTTAGTTGGACATAGATTTGACCTAATTAAAAGTTTATGATTCACTTTCTCTTTATGTGTAGTTAAATTATTTTTATCCTCTACACACTATAGAGTTATAATTGCTATTATATAACATCATATAATGTACGGAACTAAAACTAATATTAGTATAAAAAAGTATATTGAATGAGTTTATTTAATCATCTCTCAAAAATAATCTTTATTCTCAAATGATATCAAAAGCGTTGGGCTTTGCCTCTGAGTTCACCAAAGGGCCGTGTTACAAAGCCCCGTTGAATCACCAAGGTACGTGAGCATCAAAAAATATATAATCTTTATATATAATAAAAGAAAAGGGTTTTGTCAATTGTCATCATATTAAATACTCTTTGACACGTGTCAAATTTTTAAACAAATATTGCCACTTGTCATCACATTAAACACTCATTTAAACTCCAAAAATTTCTCTTAATTTGTTTTCCTAAAATAAAAAGTTTCTAAAGTTTGAATAAATATTATTTTTATTTTATATTCAAATAAATGTTAAAATGGAAATCATTATTTTTATTCCTCATAATTTATTTTGAGAAAATAAAAAGCCAATTTGTAATATATGTACAATGATTTTAAACCAAAATTATGGTAAACAGAATCTAAATTTTCAAACATAATGTTAAGAGATTAGTTTTTCATAATTTAATTTTATATACAATCACAATACAATTTAAGTTGACATGTTTTTTCACATTTGCAGCTAAGTTTGTTATAATATTTTATCAATTTTATGTTTTAATAAATTATTGGATTTTAAGTTATATGTTGTCACATGACACACTCTCAAGAAGTTATTGTCACGTGTTATTCATATAGCGAAAAATTGTTTTAATGGAAATTTTGCATCCCTTAAATTTCGTATCTTTATATATCATTCTTATATATTATTCATATATATTAGAATATTATTAATATTAGTTCTTAATTTCTAATTGTAAATATTCGTTATTTTAGTTTTTTCAATCCGTATAACACACGGGACGTTAGGCTAGTAGTCAAATACTCAAAGTTACGTATTGACACTAAAATCACGAACAATTTTTTTTTTTAATTTGAAACCGGACAAAATAATTTAAAAGTGCGACTATCTATACACCTTAAATGACAGTTTCTCAAAAAATATATACACTTTATCTAGAGTTTATCGACTGATTTATGCCAGACATAAATGACTTGGTGTGCATGTCGGTGGGGCTTGATCCACTCATTTTATTAATTAGATTTGTTTTTTTTAAATACCTCTACATAATAAATTCTAACTTTTTAAGTTGACAGTTCAGTGATAAAAGTTTAATATATTTTAAAGACTATTCATGTTCAGATTTTATTATACGTTATTTATAAGGCCTTAGACTAAGGTACTGTTAAAATTGTTTTTTACACAAACTTTTCAAAAAACGTGTTTTCAACTTTAGAAAGATGAAGGAACACAAGTACATAATATAATTTTTGGGCGGCTCTATTTGATTTGTTAGGACAGTTCATCTTCAATTCGTCTAAAAAATTTGCAGCCACCATTTTAGGGTGGTGTGCACCCTAAAATAGCCCCAGATAACGTTAACTTTTTAAAATATTGGAATTTGTATTGTTTTTAACCTCAAACTCTCTTTGTTTAGTCCTTGCAATCACTCGTATTAATTTTAAACTTCAACTTTAATCATTTACTCAACAACTTCATATTAATTCTTTTTATTATTCTCATACGAGGAAAGTTATTCAGGTACGTTAGTGTATTTTAATTTCTTTTTACATTTTGATTATTGTAGATGTGTGTTTATTAATGATATAATTTATATAATGTTTTGTTTTAGTGATTTAAGTGCTTTATAATCATCATCAACATATTTGATCAAAAGCATAGTAAGGGGCTGTTTGGCAACTTCTGAATGGGTAAGTGCTGAATCAATAAGAGGTCTGAACCAATAAGAGGTCTGAACCAATAAGTGCTGAACCAAATTAAGTCTGTTTGGTTGGATATCTGTTTGGTTATAACTCTTAGGCACTTCGCATTATGCTTGTTTGTTATGCTTATCATCCCTCTTATAGATCTAACAAACCCAACTCACATCTAAACAACATGAGAATTATAATCCACATAATAGCATTGATAATCATAAGAATCATAATCCACATAATAGAGCTTGAATAAACACAATATTCAGGCACAAACCCAAACCCAAACAATCTGAAGACTGCTTAAAGCTCAAACCCAAACCCAAAATTAGAGCTTTATTTTATATATCTTTTGATATGAAGACTGCATAAAGCTCACATATATCCCTGCTAATCTGTACGAGAGCAAGTTGAACAAAATTCAGGCACAAACCAAACCCAAACAATCTGAAGTTCACCTTATAAACCAGTTTCGGCAAACACAAACACGGGCACTCATAGAAACCGAAACCGAAATTCAGGCACACAAACACGGGCACTCACAGAAACCTAAACAATTCAGGCACAAACCCAAACCGAAACACAAACCTAAAAATTCAGGCACAAACCCAAACCGAAACACAAACATGGGCACTCACAGAAACCGAAAGAGGGTCCGGCGTGAGTCGGAGCTGAAGGTCCGACGAGCTGGGGCCGCCGTGAGTCGGAGCTGAACCGAGGGAGCTCAAGGGCCACCGTGAGTCGGAGGCACTCACCTAAACCGAGGGAGCTCAAGGGCCGCCGTGAGTTGGAGCTGAAGGTCCGACGAGCTGGGGGTCCGGCGGGCTGAAGTGAGCGGCCGGCGATTCGGTCCGGCGAGCTGAAGTGAGGCCGGCGATTTCGGTCCGAGAGAGATTAGGACGTCGATGGTGAAGAGGGTTTTTTGGGGGTGGGAGGAGTGTTTTGGGTCAGACACCATTTGAGATCTGACCTAATAAGAGAGGGAATAAGAGGTATTTTTCATTAAGTGGCATCCAACCAAACACCATGATCTGACCGAGTCAGACATGGACATCTTATTGGGTCGGTCAGACCCAAACAAACAGGGGCTAAGTTTAAACAAGAGCTTTTTCAATAGCTTCTTTAAGATTTTAAAAGTATTAAATTGTCCCCGTGGGAGGACTTTTTGAATATTTTATCTCACTTAGGATTTACATAGTTTAACTTGTTAACTATTTAAGAAATAATTAACATCATTTCTACTATACTCTTCGAATTTAAGGTTTGTCCGTTTACTTAATAAGTTAAAGAGGAAATACTGTAGAATATTCCTTAAATAATTAAATCGTTAATCTATATACATATGAGATAAAATATTTAAAACTGTGTTAAAATCCACTGTCTTAGAGCCATCAAATTACACTATATTCATACACTTCATATAATATTTGTTTATATTTGGTTTTCAGATGGATCGTAAAGTTTGAATGTACAAGATCAAATGTTGTAGCTCAATGTCTACAAAAAAAGTTCAAAGTTTTTTTATGATGGCCAAAGCTAATAGAGTGAGTAAAGGAAATGAATTGATTATTTGTTCTTTACACTTTGGAAAATTCTTAAAGATTTAATAATATTAATGATATAGATTTTCATTTATTGAAATATGATTTTATGCCTAGATACACTTGTTGGTCAATGCATGGTGAATAACTTACTGATCGTGGCACATCGTCACTCAAGGAATACCATACACCCAAAACGGAAAAGTTTGGAATACAAAAGTGGTGTTTTCTTGAGAAATGTACAAAGTGAGTGAAATTATTATGCGGGAAGGATTTACACGTGCATAATAATTATCACGCAAGGGGTGGATTATCACACATGAAGGATGAAATCAATAGTGGATTATCACGCAAAAAGATAATAACCATGCAATAACTTCGTACCTTTCGCACAAAAGAACATTGTATATAGTAACATTTATAAAAAGTAATGTTTAAAGCATTAGATGAATTACGTATATATAGACACGTGGGTAGCGGCCTTGATAGCCTGATCGACAACACCCCGTTTAAGTTTTAAAAATTCATTATTAAGAAAATAACTTTTATGTATGCTCTCTTCTTTATTTTTTTTTTGTTATTGTATTGGGTTCTTAGCTCCTTGTTAGCTCCTTTTTTATTTATATATAATGATATTTTCCGTAAAAAAAGAAAATAACTTTTATGTGTGAGACGTTTACAAAACACATGCAAGCCTATCATCGTAGCATATTTTGTCCAGATAGACACGTGTTGGGCTCTCAATACGTACCTAAAGTACAGTTAATTAAGTTCTCCTATGACAAGGCTATGGGTGTTTGGGGACATTTCTCGGGTACAAGTTTTTCGGGCAGTAGAGATAGTATTAGATAACAAAGTCTTATGGGTTTAACTTTTAGTCTGAGCAAAAAATGCTTAGAGTTGAGACATGAGGTTTTTTTAGCAATGAGTTTCTTTCTGAGGAGGTTGAGGGTGCGGTCCCGGCTGGGAAACAAATAGGTGGACTCGATTAAGATAACACCTATCCTTCGAAGCAGGATCGTATTTATCGTTAAAAAAAAAGATAACACCGTTGCAAGTCCCTCGGGTTTGGCAATGGCTTTCATTACGGATTCGTGAACCTGATGAATAAGTTGAATAAAGAACTGTTAATATTATCGTTGATAGAGCTAGGATAGTGTATTATGTAGTGTATAAAATGTTTTAATCTTGTATCTTAGATTTTCCACTGCTATCGTACAGAGAAAAATTCGTAGTTCTAAATACTTATTATGTTTTAATTTTCAACGGATTTTCAAGCTTAATACATATTTATTTTAAAGTTTTATTATCATTTGATTTTTATTTTACCCAAACAAAGAGAAAAAAGAAACGATCAAATCTACTTTATTACTTAAAAAAGTATCAAACTTCATATACTTTTTAGTGGTTTTATAAAATTATTAAATTTTTAATAACAGACACACATCCTTAAATTTATTTTTTAAAATCAATCTACTACACACTTTAAAAGAGTTGAACTTATTAGATGAAAATAAACACGAATGTTACCAATAATTATGTCAAAACACTATCGTGCCTAATATTATCATATATATTACTAGTTTTAGAAAACCCGTGTATTACACGGATTGAATAAATAAAATATTAATATAATAAAATTTATGAAAAATAAAATGATATTTCAAGATATGATATGACTGAAATTACATATAAGTAAGTACTATAAGTAATAAAACAATGATATCAATTTTTTATAACTTTATTTTTAATTTTTTTTTTAAAAAATAATATTTTGTTCTAAATCAAACCGTATAAAAATATTATTTTTTAAAATATTTCATTATCATAACTCCTAAATTAAATTATTTTTGGTTTTTAAATAATATACTTTTTAAAAACACTAATTTTATAATATATCGTATTTTTAACAAAGTTTTATATTTTAGAAAAAATATTATTTATAAAAATTTGTTTATATAGAAATAAGATTAATAAAAAAATATTTTTCTTAATTTATAAAAAATTGTTTTAATCTAAAAAAATGTTAAATAATATAATTAGTAATTAAGATAATTATTTAATAGGAGAGAGAGACGGAAAAATTTTGGTGAGGAGAATTGTGATGTTGATACATGGCATACCAAATTATTATTTTATTATAATAGGTAGATTTGAAGGTGTCCGTGCCTACAAAAACTTCTATGCTTTCACATATTAACCATCAAATTTTTCAAAATTTTCATACGAAGTCCTTACACATTTTGCTCTTTGATGCACACACACTCCCTCACACATTACACCATAATCTCTTTCATCGTCTTTTTCTCTCAAAGAAGATGAAAATTAGTTGATGAGATCCAAATAAAAAAATAAAGCATTTTTATTAAAAGATGCTATATGTTATAAAGAGAAAACAAAGCATAATCTTGCATGAAGAAGAAAACCACTATATATGTTATAAAAGAATCCCGTGACAACGCGTCGAGTTTAATTTCTAGTTATCTTTAATAGTTTTATAATATTTTTAGTTGTTCTAGATTATAGATCAAATAGACTAGAGGTATTAACTTAAATTATGACCATTCATTTCTACGAATCTAAGTGTGCCCCTTTATCAAAATGGCGTTAATCATGGTCATCGGTGTATATAATTTGTTTATGTATATATACGAATGTTGATCAGATTTATAGTAGCATTTAAATAGTGAAATAGTCATTTCATTGAAAGAATTTTAAGTATGTAACTGCTATCAGACTTGTAGCAGGTGATATCAAGGTGAGTAGTATATGTGTTTCCTCCTAAGTAGTTGAGGTATGAGCCTATGATGAACATCGGTTTAAGTTTAAAAGCAGGTTACGAGTGAGTGAATTAGTCGTTCTAATAGGGGGAGAGTCGTCTCATTTTCTCCGGTTTTTCCTAGTTGACACATGAACGCATGTTAACTCTTTTTATTTTTCCAGTTTCCTAACATTTTCCATATTTTCAAGGGTGTCCTTCCAATTGTTCCTGAGTAAGTACTGGTGAATGGATAAATGTAAAAGGGAAACAAATGAGACCGGTGAGCACGGTGAATTCTCACCACGTTGGGGGTTTGTTATCGGGTTCAGGGGTGGTAATTCTGGCTGAGGCCGGGTATTCCCCACTCCTTCTCGGTTTCCATTCTCATGTCCTCTACTGGTAAAAATATTATTTTATGAATTATTGTCCATGGGACAAATCATCTAATAAACAAACAAACAAACAAAACTCAGTATATCCCACTCAAGAGCAGGGTCTGGGGAGGGTAGGTGTAGGCGAGTCTTTCCTCTATCTTGTTAGGACAAATCATCTAATGTCCATTCATATTTAGGAACATTATACACTATGAAAATATTATTAGAGCAAAGCATTTGTGGTTTGTTAATAGAAATTGTAAGATTAGTATTAGTTGGAAGATGTAACAGATGTTCTTCCAACGGCTAGTTTGGTGCTTTATAAAATCCCGTCATTTAAAAATATGTTGCATTATGCTAGTAGGACTGCATACTTGATGGATCTAATCAAAGTCCACCCTAGCTTAGTAAGCAGACGTGAACATTCGAATTGTATCGAATTGAATGTAGCTCAAACGTCAATGAATCAAACCAAAAGGAGGATTCTCAAAAATAGAAGATCGTGTGGGTTTAGAGACGTTGATTCTATATCAAGATTAACCAAATACATTTCAACTTATCGGAAAGGTCAAGTTAACAGTTACAAATTTTGTTGTTTTAGAAAAAGAAATATCTAAAAAGTCATTTCATGTGATACACAAAGAAAATGCCAAAAGGGAATAAAGAACGCTAGATGGAAATTCAAAAATGGCAACCATTCCACTATTTAAACAAGACAAGAATAGGGGATATGATCTTTATAATGAACACCTAGCAGATGTGAAAGACCACTTCAAACCGGGGCGTTAGTGGGCGCCCGTGGGTCGATGTGAAAGAAAGAGACGGGGGAGAACATGACGAGAAGAGAGGGGTTAAAATCCGTTAATATGGTTAATTAACTATAACTTAATTAGTTTTATTATGTAAGTATGAAGCGTTAAATACTTATCATTAATATTCTAGGTTACCCGTTGGATAAACGTTTAACGTTTAGTGTTACCATTGTAATCATCGTGCCTCATGTTTGGTCAACAAAATTTAGGTGATGCGTGAGGAGCAAGTTTCATCATAACCAGATTATTTTTGTAAGAACTTAAGGACATGATTAACAATATGATTAACAACAAATGATTATAATATTATGAAGACTATAACACAGGAATAAAGAATTCATGTTCATTGTGGTGGTATTATACGCTAATGTTGATAATAAAATCGTTCTCGCTCAACCCGATTCTTTTAACAATGATAATATATCATAATAGTTATAATAAGTTATATTTTTTATAACAAATTTAATGTGTAGAATGTCATGATTTATTGGAAGAATTCTGTATATATATATATCCCGCTCCAAACATTATTTATCTCATATATATTCAAGTATTAACCAAACTAATTTTTTAAATATATTTGTTTAATAAAAGCTCTAACTTTTACAAAAATTATTCAAGTGACTTAGTTATCAGAGCTTATATTTCAACAAACTATAAAAATATATTAACCAAACTAGACGTGTTAACGATGGCGGAGCTTGGATATCTTTATAGGGGGTGAAGGCGAAATTAATTTATTTTAAGGGGGGGCGGACTCGTTATATATGAAAAAATTAACACTACCGGAGCAAAAATTTGAACTACCGGACCAAATATTAGCACTACTCACGAAAAAAAGAGTGAGGGCAGGGGCCCCTCAACTCCCGGCCCCAAAAAAGCTTCGCCCATGAGTGCTAAAACTTCTTAAAACAGAATTATAACTCTCGAAAGTTTTCATAACATCTACGTCAAACACGCCTCTAACTCGTCAACCTCTAACTTGTCTAGTCGGCGTGCTCGTTTAGACACTAACGTCACTTTGATTGCATATACAATAATTCTTTTGATAAACAATTTATGAGAAATGTTTTTAGCATACTTTTCTATCAATCACCAAAAGTCACATATTTATTCAAATGAATCAAATCAACGAAAGCAACTTGTGGAATTTAAGAACCACATATTTTCTTTATAAGATCGTGTGTTGTATTGGTCTTCACTTAGAAGTTAGAAGCACCATAACAAGGATGAGTTGAGTACATCTTTCATATAGGAAAGGTGAGATACTACTTTCATCTTGCTATTACCATATTTACACCTCATATTATTGTTTTTATTATTATATATTGTTATTGTTATTAATTGCATTGGTAGCTCGTTTAAACGTGATTCGATTCGAGTTCTAACAAGCTAATTTTACATAACTCAGAATCAACTTGACTCGCATCACGAGTTGTCAGTTGGAATCTTTTTTATATACTTAAGATAAAAACTAGTTTCACATACATCTGATGTGCACGTCAGACACTAGTTCATTTTATATTTAATAGTTATAGTTATTATGTTAACTATAGCATTAGGAAACTTCAATCAAATTGGCAAGGTTTAATGGTTTAGTATTTGGCTATTTTTGATAATTCGAACCAATTTCTTATTGTTTTTCTTTTTAAATCCTTAGTTTGTTATACAATGTCTATAATAATAGAGATTGTTCATGATTATAACACACATACACAGCTATATGTTTCAAAACTAAAAACTACACACATAAGTAATAAAGGTTAAATGATCGGTTCAATTCACATGCCCGGTTGCAAGTTTCAATTCGTCTAGAATCATTAAATCATCAAACTGTGAAAACGATCCGTGAGCCTAACTGTTTGGTTCTCCAAGTGTATGAATGTCAAATCGATATAAGAAATCGAAACCAAATTACCATCATCGCCATTTAACCTATAAAAGTTAACCCCAAGCCTCCAACGTTTTCATTAAACAAAACCTGGTTTATGTATTAATGTATAGGTCAACAAACACAACCTCATGTAATTCTAACAGTATCGAGTCTATGGGTCCAGTTAGATATCTTTCGTTTTCTTTTGATTCCCAAATGTCATAAGACAACCATTCAATAATATTATCGTGTTATTAGTTTAATTGGGCCCGTAAACTAAAGCCTAAAGGTATTAGTGAACCATTCCAAGTTCAATTATTTAATAAACGAACAATAAAAAAAAATTCGTTCAGTTGATTGTTCGAGAATCGAATGTGAATAAGTTAAATTAAATATTAAACAAATGAACTTTAGATTTAGCTCGTTCAATCCTATATTTTAGTGACCTTCGTAATATGAAATTAGTAAATTGTCTTATCTTTAAATATATTATTTTTCTACATAATATAAATGACTTAATCTTCGAAAGAATCTTTGAAGAGTATTAACTTTGACCTAATATCTCTAATATCTCTAATAAAATAGTATTCACCTTTTTTAATTATCATTTTAATGATTTAGGTAACAATTTTCTTTTTCATCAATTTCTAATCAATTATATTTATCATTGTTGTTTACTATATGGCAGAATCTACCAACTTTAGACCGTTGCGGCTAAGTTTTACGTAAAAGTGGTCTATGTTGATTTTGTTCCTTTTATAATGATCAAATTGATAGATTTAAAAACAAGTTATTCACTATTTATAAGTAATATATTTAGCCAACAAAACTACTATTATTGTTTTCTATTGTAAAAAAATTAACAAATGCCAAAAATACCGGAATTTCACGACATTTAAAACTTGAATTTTGCTACGTTTCCATCGGTGAAGACAAATTTCTTACATATAAATCCTACCGAAAATCGATTACCTTTTTATACGTAGCAGTTTGGATTTTGTAGTTGGGAAAATATATATATGCCGGAATTAGGATCTTTGTCACCCGAGTTATTTTATTCGTTCGAATGTTTTTCTGATATTTATTTATTTAACTCGTGTCAGACGGGTTACATAAACAATGATAACTTATTATCAAGCCAATAAATTGAGGCAAGCACCACCATAGGAATATTATGCACTACTAGCCATAGGGGCAAATGATGCTTAAAAAAACATTATATTTGATGCAATTAAACTTATGTTCGGAAGAAATATGTGAATTTTTTTTGATAGTAGGATATATGTAATTCTTTCAGTAGTGAAGTACGTAATCAATTAATCATTATTTTTATATCTTTTATTTTAAAAGTAAGTTTAAAAGCCTGGCTTTTGTCTTGAGGTCGATCAAAAAACCTTAATATACACTATACGTTAATACCTTAGTTAAAGGGGGGATCACATATATCCTCTCTCCACCTGAAATATTACAAATTTTCTCATAATACAACTTTTCAATTGCATAAATACAATACTCTTTAAACATGATTTAAAAAATATGTAATTTTTCAAATTTAAAAATAGATATTAGTAAGTGCTCCTAAAGTAAATAACTATGGATTGGTTGACTCGCACTTTTATACTAGGTTTGTTCATGTAATACCATATGAAATGCTATTATGAGAAGTGTAAGTTCAATTCTCGTTGTATAAAACAAACAAACATACTTAGTATGTTCCACCGGAAGTATGGTCTGGGAGGGGCAGGTGGTGACCAGTCTTTTCTCTATTTTAGGAGACAGAGAGATCGTTTCCAAAGAGACCCCGGCTCAACAACGATAACAACCAAAGTGTGTTGTGAGTTACGTTTTAAAAGCATATACACAAACATATATATAATTTTTCTTACTTTCTGGCATAAGTTCATCAATTTAATTTTGCAGGCCTGCAATTCATAAATATGATCACCCTCACTCTGTTCTTAATATTATTCAGTTCCTTATTTCTTCAATCACAATCTTACTTCTTCTTCCTCTTTACTTGCAGATTGTTGAAGATGAACAACAATAACACAATCTAACATCCATTTCCACCATCCAAAATGAATTCTTCTTTATCACTTTCATCTCTGCAACATTCTTCAAGCTCATCAATGGCGGAAAACACCTCAATTTCATCATTCATCTTCCAATCTCCATACCCACAAACACTCCTATTAGCTTCAATTGACACCCTCTTTCTACTCATCTTCTTCACCTTCATTGTTAAAAAGCTCTGTTCAAGATTCATCTCCCACAACAATGGCAATTCCGCCATTAACGAACCCCTGTTCCCCAAATCCCCTGTTTCAGTCAAAATCAACCTCTGGTTCAAATTATCCCTCCTCTTTTCAACAATTATAGTGATTTTAGCCATTGTTGAATCGATTTTGAGCTTTTTACAGATCACCCAGATCGAATTGAAGTTAATCGATGGAATTTGTTGGTTAATTCAATCCATTTCGTTCATTGTAATCACTGTTTTGATCTATAATTCGAAGAAATTACACTCTGTTACTCATTCGATCACTATTCGTGTGTTTTGGATGCTTAATTTCATCGCCATTGCATTGATTTCTGCTTCGAGTATCACCCGTATGATCTCCAGCGTATCGAACTCCAGCGACTTGATTTCGTCGATTTCGCTACCGTTTTCGGGTTTCTTCCTCATTGCATCAGTGATCGGATCAACTGGTGTTACAGTGATAGTAGAATCGAAACCAGATGAACTCGAAAAACCATTGAATGAAAGCGGATGGGCCTCGGCTTCAATCGCGTCGAAAACATTCTGGTTTTGGATGAATCCGTTACTAAAGAAGGGGTACAAGACCCCGTTAAAGATCGAGGATATCCCGACGCTTTCACCCGAGCATCGAGCGGAGAAAATGTCGCTAATGTTCGAGCAAAACTGGCCCAAACCAGAAGAGAATTCAAAACATCCGGTTCGAACCACCCTAATTCGTTGTTTTTGGAAGCATGTCGTGTTTACAGGCTTTTTAGCGACGGTAAAGTTGGCCGTCGCGTATGTCGGGCCGTTGCTGATTCAAAGATTTGTTGACTTCACGTCAGGAAAGGCGAACTCGCCTTATGAAGGATACTATTTAGTGACGATTCTGCTCGTCGCTAAGTTTATGGAAGTTTTGGCGTCACATCATTTTAACTTCCACTCGCAAAAGCTAGGGATGTTGATCCGGTCGAGTTTGATCACGTGTTTGTACCGAAAGGGGTTAAAACTCTCGTGTTCCGCTCGACAATCTCACGGTGTGGGTCAGATCGTGAACTATATGGCGGTCGATGCGCAACAGTTATCGGATATTATGCTTCAGTTGCACGCGATCTGGCTCATGCCGGTTCAAGTCACAGTGGCATTGGTCATTCTCTATGTGTACCTAGGCCTATCGGCCGTGGTTACATTGGTTGCGGTTTTGGTGATTTTAGTGTTTGTGTATTTGGGTACTAAGAGAAACAACCGATTCCAGTTTAACATAATGACAAGTCGTGACCTGAGGATGAAAGCGACGAACGAGATGTTAAACTATATGAGGGTGATTAAGTTTCAAGCATGGGAAGAACATTTCAACGAACGGATTCAATCGTTTCGCGAGTCGGAATACGGGTGGCTTTGTAAGTTTATGTATTCGATCGGTGCGAACATGATCATTTTGTGGAGTACACCTTTGTTTATCTCGACGGTCACATTCGCTAGCGGGATTTTGCTCGGGGTAAACCTTGACGCTGGAACGGTTTTTACGGCCACATCGTTGTTTAAGAATTTGCAAGAACCGATTTGGAGTTTTCCCCAATCGATGATCTCGCTTTCTCAAGCGATGATCTCGTTGGGACGATTAGATGAGTATATGATGAGTAACGAGTTGGAAGCGGACTCGGTTGAAAGACACGAAAATGATGAGAGTGAAAGTACTATCGCTGTTGAGGTCGAAAAGGGGTCGTTTAGCTGGCATGACGACCCTTCGGAAGGGGAAACCATCAAGAATCTAAACTTTAAAATAAAAAAAGGCGAACTCGCGGTCATCGTTGGGACCGTTGGTTCAGGGAAATCGTCTCTACTCGCTTCAGTTATCGGCGAGATGCACAAAACCACCGGCAAAGTAACAGTTTTCGGGAGCACCGCATATGTTGCACAAACGGCATGGATACAAAACAAGACGATTCAAGAAAATATTTTATTTGGTTCGCCAATGGATCGACGTAAGTACAAGAATGTAATAAGAACTTGTTGTTTGGAAAAGGATTTAGAAATGATGGAATTCGGAGATCAAACTGAAATCGGAGAGCGAGGGATCAATCTTAGCGGAGGCCAAAAACAACGGATCCAGCTTGCACGAGCTGTTTATCAGGATTCCGATATCTATCTTCTTGACGATGTGTTTAGTGCCGTTGATGCTCATACTGGTTCAAAAATATTCAAGGTAATTATAAACTCTAAACCCTAAACCTTAAAACTTACATTATTCTCTAAATACATAAATTCTAACAAACTCTATTGAAGGAATGTGTTAGGGGAGTTCTCAAAGACAAGACAATCTTACTTGTTACTCACCAAGTCGATTTCCTTCGCGACGTTGATCTTATCCTCGTAAGTAATCGCGTGAGATTTTTATGGTTAGGACTTGGAGTTTATGATTTGTTAGAATTCATTACTTTTGAAAGTTTTCGTATCAAAAGTTGTTTTTAACACGCCCGTTTTAACTCATCTAAGTTGAACTTAAATTTTACTCAGGTGATGCGCGATGGGATGATCGTTCAATCAGGAAAGTATGACGAACTAATCCAATCAGGACTCGACTTCAAAGCACTAGTATCCGCTCACGAGAGCTCAATGCAATTAGTACAAGCAGAATCAAACGAACCACAAACGCTAACAAAATCTCACAGCGTTAATTCGAACGAACAAAATGAAAATCAGAAACCTTTAGAAAGATCTCAATCGAGTTCGATTGCAGGAACATCAAAACTGATTGAGGACGAAGAACGAGAAACAGGAAGAGTGAGCCTACATGTTTACAAAGTATATGCAACCGAGGCTCTTGGGTGGTTTGGCGCGGTTCTAGTTTTGTTGTTATCCGTTTTGTGGCAATCGACACAAATGGCTAGCGATTACTGGTTGGCTTACGAAACATCAGAGGATCGAGCTGCGTCGTTTGATCCTTCGATGTTCATCGGAGTTTATGCGATTATTGCTGGAGTTGCTTTTGTTTTGATCATTGGAAGAACTGTTTTCTCCATGTTCTTAGGGCTCGAGACCGCACAAAAGTTCTTTAAACAGATTCTTCATAGCATCCTTCATGCTCCTATGTCGTTTTTCGACACCACCCCTTCTGGAAGAATTCTTAGTAGGGTAATGTTTGTTTTAACTCGTTATCAGAAAACTCATAAGATGATTTCTAATAAAATCATAAGAATAAAAAATTGAACAAACTTGTCTATTAAAGTATTCGTTGGTTTTTTTTAAATGATCAGTTTGCTAAACAAATTCCAGGCATCAAGTGATCAAACCAACATCGACATACTCCTTCCATTCGTGATGAACTTGAGCATTGCTATGTACATGTCGGTGATTAGCGTTATCATCATAACATGTCAATACGCTTGGCCGACGGTCTTCCTATTGGTTCCACTTGGTTGGCTCAACTTCTGGTATCGGGTAAGTGAACATAAGCGAAACACAAACACATTGTTTAAACACACGACATTAAACAATTAAAAGTACTAACGATATGCGATGTTATCTAATAAACGCTTCAGGGTTATTACCTCGCAACATCTCGTGAAATAACCAGACTAGACTCTATTACAAAAGCACCCGTTATTCATCACTTCTCGGAGAGCATCTCCGGGGTTATGACGATCCGGTGTTTCGGAAAACAAGACGAGTTTATTCAAGAAAATGTCGACCGTGTGGACGGAAATCTACGGATGGATTTCCACAACAACGGGTCGAATGGATGGTTAGGATTTCGTATGGAGTTTCTTGGAAGTTTGTTTCTTTGTGCTTCAACTGTTTTCATGATCCTCTTACCAAGCAACATCGTTAAACCCGGTACATCTCACTTCCTTGTCAAGTACACAGGTCGATTCGACCCAAATACTTTTAAACAAGTTGATTTAGGCTACATATTATTTCTTTACAATGCAACAAATTGCAAAGTATGTTGGCATTAAATGGTTAAGAATATCTATCGCACAGCGATAAAATGTTGTATGATAATTGTACGAATAAAGCAATATACCCAGGGTGCGTGCATCGCGTCAAAACCAAACCAGCCCAAAACCTAAATTGATCATACTGGAAAATGAAACCCGAGGACTGGGTTTGGTAGGTTTCGGGTTTTTAAGGTCGGTCTAGTTACTTTTCTCAGGTTTCTCAGGTTGGCCCGATTTATGCCCACCTGTAAGTACACCTAAGGAACTGACCTGAAATGTTTTTATGAGCTTCTGTGTTAACTAACGGGATCTTATATGGTCACAGAGTACGTTGGATTGTCACTTTCATATGGGTTATCGCTCAACGGTCTTCTCTTTTGGGCTTTATACACTAGTTGCTTTGTTGAAAACCGAATGGTTTCGGTCGAGAGGATAAAACAGTTCACCAACATACCATCAGAAGCAGAATGGGTGAAGAAAGACAACCCCCCACCTCCAAATTGGCCTACTCATGGCAGTTTGGAGCTCAAAGACTTGCAGGTAACCTTTGAATTCTATAATCAAGATAGGAGGTCGCAAATTCAACCTGTTTTTTACGAACATGTTGGTTTTGACTGCATTTTATGTCACGCGGGTCAACTGGGTAAAATCAAGAAACAAGACTTAATATGAAGGGTCAGATACTCAAACGCGTCAAACAAGTTGAAACAAACAAACAAACAAACCCAGTATATCCCACTCAAGAGCAGGGTCTGAGGAGGGTAGGTGTAGGCGAATCTTTCCTCTATCTTGTTAGGTGAAAGACACTTAAAAAATGTCCGATGTTTTAAGTCGCTTTATTCGAAAATTAGATTATTCGCTTGTACTGAAAATACCTCTTCTGACCCATTTAGATTGTTTATGTTTGGTATGTTGTCCAAACAGAACTTAAGTACTTGAATGTTTGGTTATGACTTATGAACAGGTTAGATATCGTCCAAACACGCCTCTTGTGCTCAAAGGGATTACACTGAACATTCAAGGTGGCCAAAAGATTGGCGTTGTTGGTCGAACAGGCGGTGGGAAATCAACTTTGATTCAAGTTCTGTTTCGGCTGGTGGAGCCTGCTGCAGGAAGTATTATTATTGATGGTATTGACGTCTCGACACTCGGGCTTCACGATCTTAGGTCCCGATTCGGCATCATTCCTCAAGAACCTATCCTTTTTGAAGGAACCGTGAGAAGCAACATTGACCCGATTGGTGTACATTCTGATGATGAGATATGGAGGGTAAAAATGAGTTTGTTCTTTCATATACTCCATTCAGGTAGGATCTAGAGGTAGCAATTTTGCAAGTTTAACTCGGGTTTACTCTTTTTATTCAAAAAGGAAAGATCGATTTTATTAGCTAAAATGAAAACGTGTCAAATGACTTTAACAGGTAAAAAGTTCACCTAAGTATTCAAAATCCGTAAAACATTCTAGTTCATTATCAAAAATCGTATAAAAACCTATAGCCTTTCACTAAACTATATTTTTGCGTGATTAAATATTTAAATCCCTAAAATTTTAAAGTTAACAAAAGAGCCCTCTAATTTTATAAAGAAACAAGATATCAAAGTATATTTATAGAAGACACAAAAGTGTTAAAGGTCAGTCTCTTGACCCGGTTCAACCCAAACAAAAAGCAGTCTGTTTTCATCTGAACCCATTTTGACTCATTATCAAACCCACCTCTAGTAGGACGGGCCGATCTTTTATCAACTTTCTTTATACCACCTAACCGAAGAACCTTCTTCGTAGAGTCTCCAACGCTGCCAGCTCAGTGATGTGGTAACTGCAAAACCTGGAAAACTTGATTCCACAGGTAACTAGAATCAATCCATATCTGTTTTTGGTATAATATTATTGTTCATTTATGTGTTACGGGTTTTTTAGTTGTTGATAATGGCGATAACTGGAGCGTGGGACAACGACAGCTTCTTTGTCTGGGAAGGGTGTTGCTGAAACGCAGCAGATTATTGTTCATGGATGAAGCAACCGCTTCGGTTGATTCACAAACAGATGCTGTAATTCAGAAAATTATAAGAGAAGATTTTGCTGACTGTACTATCATTAGCATTGCTCACAGGATACCTACTGTCATGGACTGTGATCGGGTTCTAGTCATTGATGCAGGTAATTTATTGTCTATTGGTAGAATGGGCTGGATAAGTAACGGGTCAATACGGGTAAATTCATGTGCGGGCCAAAACATTCGGGTCACTTTTGATCGGCCTGACAACTCTTCTCGTCGAATTTTTAACTTCTGTAAGGTTAATGCATTAATACGGTTTCTAAAGTTACCATCACTAAAATAATATATAGGGGGCCTGTTGAGCTGACACCAGCCATTGAGGTCAAGTTAGTTACTTTGAGAGTTTGGGGTCAACTAATCACCAACTTATTCTTTGTGTTGTAACAGGGTATGCAAAAGAATTTGACGAACCTTCACGTTTGATTCAGAGGCCATCACTTTTTGGTGCATTAGTTCAGGAATATGCAAACCGATCATCTGGTTTATGATCAGAGTAATGACACTAGACATAATATCCTAGATACTGAATGTATTTTGTATATTGATCAAATTACTATTAATCAAATTACTATTAGATATTATACTCCTATCAAGGGGTGTATTTTAGTTTCAGAATATGATCATCTTGTTTCAGAATATGATCATCTTGTTTCACAAGAATAAAAGTCTGTCTAGATCCCCAGATAATTCACACAACTGCACAAATTCTTAGTGTGTTTTGGTTCATATTTTGTAGAGGTGGCAAAATGGACTGCTTGAATGAGATAGGTAATGTGTTGTATAGGTTCTGGTCTATCGGTTAAACTTTACATTCTTGATGAGCTAGGGTGTATATCGATGATTCTCGGATGGAAACTCGATGCCTGAGTGTTGATTAGGAATATTTGATTTCATAAGAAATAATGTGTTTGGCATAGGATATGCAGTTTTCATTAAATATGAAAGTTCTCCTTAGTTAATAAATTTACTTCCTTATCACGTAAACTCGTAAAGAGTTTTGTTTTGAGATTATTATTATTAAGTGTACAAATGTTCAGATAGTTGAAGTTGATATCGTATAACTACAAAAAGTAAAGATCGCCAGACAACCACGACAACTTTCTAAATATCTAATTATCTATCACACAGGATCATCTAATGTGATGTGCTAGAACAAAAGGGGAAATTTTATATATTTCTATATGTGTTTGCCTTTGTTATGCATCACTTAGAGGAATGAATCATTGACTAGGCATCAATAGACATATGTATTACCAAAAGCATACAACAAATTATTTTACTATTACTTGATTGTAAAACAAACCTTATAGTCTAAAATCCCAAGAATGCACGAGACTGTGATTCCCAATGTTCCTTTGCTTGCCGAATCCTTTCTACTCTCTCGGATTTAAGCCTTTCCTCCCAGTATTCTGGACAACTGCACAAATTTATAGAATTTCAGTTCATATTATGTAGAGGTGGCAAAATGGACGGCTTAGATGAACTCAATGATGGCTCAAGGTTCGAATCAAAATGGTAAATTTCTAGTGCATGTCCAAATAGGTAAGGTTGTTATAACTAGCCAACACTTTCTTTATATTTTGTAAAAGATTATAAGTAAATGAATAGGGTTATCATAAAAAAACTCTATATACTTGATAAAAAAAAACTAGAGTTAAGCGCCCTATTAAAACAAAAAAGATATATAAATATTGAAAAAACAAGTTTCAACCCGTTTGACCTTCTTCCTATTTAACAAGTTCTTTTAAACTTTTTATTTTACCCGTTCGAGATCAAATGTAACATAAATCGACTCGTTTTTAGGTAAATCGTTTAAGTTTCTGCCTCTAAACTTATACTTGAGAGCATGTTTATAACTAGCAAAATGAACTTGCCTTCGACCTAGTAGAATGTTAAGCTCATCCAAATGAAGAGATCCATGATAAACTCCAGCCTGTAAAACAACCAAAACAGTTCACCAAATGTTCAAGATGAAAACAAATTTTAAGACGCACATGTGTGAGTGTATGCATCTAAAAGAATAAGGTATATACTTCTCTACAAAGAGGACATTTTGCTGTAGGCTGTGTTGCCTTTAGTCCATCTACAATTGTCACTGATCCAGATTTGCAAGCACACATGAAGCAAAAGATGTGTCCACAAGTCAAACATACAGGGTCAAATACAGTATCCTGGACCAAACAAATACAAAAAATAAATAAATAATCTATCTTTCCATAAAAGAATGCATGCATAAAGCCAATATTTGAATAAAGGTGGTAATGTCAACACCAAAAACGTATCGAAATGGTAAAAGTGAAAAGCTTAGCCACAAATGAAATCGGTCAAATATGTCAAACGAGTTGAACGATGTCCAAAGAGTATTCAAATGCTTACTACCACCTTATCCCATTCAATAAATTCAAATTATTACATAAAGACGCTTACTACCTCCTAAATTGCTTTATTATGGCCCAAAATCGAACACACAAAACACACGAATAGTACACTTTAGTTTACTACTTTTAACCTTTTCTTTTGTTCATTACTTGCAACATACATATATAAAGACTCTTGAAAAGAGAAAAACAACCATCCCGCTACCCATGATCTAGGCACACTAATTAGCTAACTACCCATGACCTACAAATACATAAGAACATGTAACTAAATTAAACTTCCTGCTGACCCAACTCTGACCCCATACCTATCAAGATTAACTTACATATTCAAAAAGAACAAATTATTAATCTAAGTATAGTTTTTGTTATCATTTTTGAATCATTAAAAGTGCTATCCTTTTAAGGGGTTGGAGTCAATTCAGGATAATCTAAGGGTATGAACTAGTTTCACCAATAATGGTAATTTTTCTTGAAAACAAGAGAGTTAAAATGTTAAATAGAGAAATAAAGTATTAAGAACTCACCAAGCATATAGAGCAAGTTAAATCTATCTCGAGCTTGACAGCATCAGAAAGCTCACAAGAAAGTGATGGTTTCCCATCATTAAATATGAGAAAACAACCTTCAAATAATTCAGAATCATTTCCCAGTATACCCTTTGTTTCCCTTAAGTTAATGTGTAAAGCAATAAGCTCACAAAGCCATGGAGACTGAAGGATGTCCATGTGCATGCTCTGGACTTGTGACCTAAATGCTTGACCTTGCTTGGAATCATGTATCTGCAATATAAAGTACAAATATTTAGTGTCTAAGATGAGAAAACATAGTAGTTGTGATTTGGTTAACGGGTCAAAACAAGTAAAAATTATACACATATCACTTTTAGTACGACGTTGGGTGAACCTACATACACTTCTTGCCATTTTCAAACAAACCGTAGATAATTAAGATCTAATGTTATAGATCCGCAACATAGTAACCAAGCTATGTAATTTCTTTTGGTACTAATATCAATATTCAGCTAGTTTGTCAAGATAGTATCTATTACGATAGTCGTATATATTATACATATACCACGAACGACATTCAAGTTGTTCAATTCATTTGACCCTTCCATTTTAAGCTAAATATTTTAATTTCATGTGTTCGAGATGAAATATAAACAGAATAGACACATACAATTCATCTATACAGGTCGAAATATCTTCACAATCAACATAGAACTTTTAAGGGACAAACAAACCTTATCATATTTCTTAAGAATCTTTCTCATAGCAATGGCATTGATAATTGCATAACCAACAAGATCCCTGCCTTCTTGAATCAAAGCACTATGGTTCCCCAGAAACTTGTCTCTACACCACACAAAGTACTTCCGGAACCCTGTTGCTAGATGAACATCAAGCACCTTTTGCGCGCGCTCATTAAAACATCCAACCACCATAAACATCTCCTTCATAAGAGAAGGAAAGAAACTCCCATCGCAAACTACACAAAGATTACGAAAAAAACAAACCAAAAGCATGCATAAACCATGTGAATTACACTAACTAACACAAAAATCATGAAATAACATCAATAAATTAGATTCTTTATGAATCCCACTACATGATTTCCTTAATTTTCTTACATATACTGATTACAAGTTTCTTTGTGACATTACATCAAACACCTTATAGACAAACCAACAATTCAATTACGAAACTAAAAACCCACCAAAAGATACTGAATTAAGAGCTATAAACACATGTTAATTCACAAATTAAGATCAATTAACTGAATTAAGCTCAAGTTATAATAATACCAGGGCAAGGGTGGCTACAACTCGCTGAATCTTTATCAGAAGAATCATTCACGATCGACGACGATTGTGAAGATTGTGGCTTCTGTGAATGACCCATGTCCCTACGACATCGTTTCAAGATCTTCTTGAGATTCTTGAAACCCACAACGGGTAGCTTCTTCTGATCTTGCGTTTGCATGTACTCTTCGTATTTCTTGCAGAACTTCATCTTCTTCGCTGATGAAATCAAGAAAAACAACCATTCGATGTGTCGTTTGAACGTCGACCGAATTGGGTTATTGTGTTACGTGATTATGATGGAAAAATGATGTAGATTGAAATTTAATCAGCAAAAGTGAATGCGGTTTGTTGATGATGTTATTATTATTATTATTTATTATTATTATTCGCTTTGTTTGATGGTGTTTTTATGTGTAAAAGACACCTGGCGATAACGTGTTGCCGTTCGTGAAGATAAACACGAGAAACGGTCACTTTCTTGACAATCTTTCTTACGATTCAAACCGTGTTTTATAACTAGATGATTTGAACTTTTAAACTATTATTTATTCATAGTTAATAATAAGAGAAGTTTCAAATAAAAAGTGTTTTAAAACTCCATTCATCTTTTTAATCAAAATCAAATTATAAAAGAAGATTTGTTATTGGGGTATTTTAAAATAGCTACTTTTATTAGCTTTTCACAAGTTCTTCCGTTTTTTTTAAACGTTCATTTTATATATGACATTCTTTAAAAGTTACAATATAAAAACGAGTGTTTTTATCTTTAAAATGACTACAGTATTGCTATATAGGAAGATAAAAAAATTGGCGTTTTTAAGCTCATATATTGTCATTGTATCTTTAGTGTAGTTTATTGTGTCTTTAGTGCAATTCGTTGTGTCTTTTTATTGGTTATTGTGTTAATTTTGAATACTATTATGTTTTTTCTAAAATGATAAATTTTAAAAAATATAATGATAGAATAACATTGTTGTGTATATCTGATATGTAAAATATAGAAAATTAATAACTAATTAATCCAATACATTAAATCGGTAACAAAATAACACAATGTCTCGTTGTGTCTTTTGATCGTCATAGTGTTATCTGGAATGGTATGAGTTTTAAAAAAATACATTGTTTAAATAACATCATTGTATATTTCTAATGATAAAATACAAAGAATAATAACAAGTTTATATAATCAATTAAAAATAATATCAAAAATAACACATTATGTTATCTTTAACATTATGAGTTTTGAATACTAGATTTGTGAAAGTATATTATTGTGTCTTCTAATTAATAACAAGTTTATAATCTATAAAAAAATGATAAAAATAATACAAAGTGATCTAAAACGTAAAACACAATAATTAATACATATAACAAATTATGTAAAATATATGACACAAATGACATGGTATTTGACACAATAAACATATAAGACGCAATAAGCTTACGTATTTAACACAATGATCAAAATGTCCTTCTCTTTAAGACAATAGAATGACGCATGTCAAACCGACAATCCTTCTTAGACCTTTTAGATTAAACATCTTTTTAGTATAACCCTACCCTAATAATAATTATTTAGATTAATAATTTGTATAGCGATAATTTTAATTTTTTATCTTTGTTGATTGTGATAATCCTGGGAACATAATATCAAATTTTTATAGGGCAGTACTAGTACGCCCTGAAGGATATCTGGACGCCCTGCTTACGCCCCGTGAGCTGCTTACGGCTGTAAGGGCTTTCACGGGGCGTAAGCACTGCGGCTAATTAAATAAGTCATTCATAATATTAACGACCCGTATCCTCCGTTACGATCAACTTAGATCACGGGCCGTTAGCCTTATCACGACCCGTTACTTTACCAACAAACGGCCCGTGAATTTCAATGTTAATTATTTTGTATTTATTTATTATATTATTTGATATGATATAATATTCCTCGATATTCGTATTAATTATGTGACAGGATGCAATATTCCATATCAAATACTATATAAACGTTAGTTTATAAATTCATTTTATAAAATTGTTTTTACGATATATCGTACATAAAATACAAATTCAACAGTGTTATTTGAAAGATTTAACGTTATGATGTCTATCTGGGATAACAACTATTTATTTGGGTCGGAATCTAACTATTACCCCGACGATGGTTACGGTTATTACGGTGAAGGTGCTTCAAACTATTTAGGACGATACGCGTCGGATTACGGTGGGGATGACGGCTGCGATGACGGTGATAACGGTGGCTATAGCACCGGTGATAATGACGGTTCTGATTTCAGTAAAATAGGTTTATACGACAACAATCAGGTTATAAGATATCATATTTAATTTTACTTTCATTTACTAATAACTAATTATAAATATTAAAATTCGTAGGTTTTCTCATCTCGTGAAGAATTAGTTTTATTGGGCAACTAATGTAGGGCGAGAAAATGAGTTTGTTATTGTCACCAAACGTTCAAAAAGAAACTCGAATGGTGTGGTAGTTGAAATATGGTTGAATGTGATCGGAGTGGTGTATATAAGGGATCACCCACACTAAAAAATAGTGGCACCAAAAAATAAACTGTTAGTTTGAATTGCAAGGTAAGTACGAGATGAAGAGATATGGTTGGATAATAGTTGTTGTGGATGATAGTCATAACCATGAACCTGCTGAACACCTGGAAGGACATGCATACGCAATGAGGCTCACCGAAAAGGAGTTTTCTACTGTAAAGAATCTGATCGAGCAAAATATTGACCCTCGAAACATTCTAGGCACGTTAAGGGAACAAACTCTCAATAGCGTGTCTAGGTTATGAACCATATATAACGTTCGGTCAAAAGTTAAAAAGTCTACCAGAATTGGGGAAACCCCAATGCAGGTTTTTTCTATACTACAACAACATAAATATATTTACACCCCGCACATAGATGAACCGATAATCTTCGTCAGCACGTCCCAGTCAATGGTGCGGGTCCCCTTTAGGGACCGTCCTATCAGCTTACACAGCCTAAGCCATGGCTGTGTCTCTAGGGGAAAGCGAAGATGGGGATGTGGGTCTAGATAGTCACCCTGATCCATTCCATTTTGTAATATATTGTCTTTTTATAACTCCTGAATCGGTTGGTCCAGCCATTTTGCAATATATTGTCTTTTTACAACTCCCTAATCTCGACCAATATGACCCGCATTAGGAGGCCACACGGTTTCACCAGATACGAACAGTTCTTCGATTTCTCTTGTCCGGAGTGCTGCCAATATTGTTACGTGCCAGAAAATATAAAAAATACGATTCGACGAAAATCGTCCGGGCATTACGATGAATGCACCATGAATCATCACACGCATTTGGTCGGCATTCGTATGGAGAGTATATATGAACTTGTAGTGACTCCATGCAGATCTTAAAAAGATACCAATTTTCATCGTTATTAGTGGTTGGTACGTAAACCTACAAAAAAAATAATTCACGGTTATAAGTTGATGATTTTAATTGTATAACATGAAAACAACATTATCATATCAACTTCCCATAATGCGGGATATAGATAGTCACTTCCGTCACCATATTCGTTACCCTTAACGGATCCCGAGTATATTAAGTTAAACTACTCAAATGGGAGAATCGTCCAACGATCACTACCCGACAACTCTTCTGTTCTACGTATTTCTTCGTATCTCCACATTATGAGTCTATTTGTCTACTCCCGAATATGCTGTAAAATAACAATTTTTTTAATTGTTAGAATTAAAAAATAAAATAAAATTTACAATTAAAAACTTAAAATCTTACCTCTGTATATAAAGACACGTTCACTAGTAATTCACGTCAAAATTCTAACTGGATATTAGAATGATCAATGTAATACACCCTACATGTTTGGCATCATCGTTACGTATAAACTGAATAACATTTTAAGACCAGTTCCTCCCATTCTACTAATTATGATTATCTATTGAATCGGAAATATTTTCCATAATATCTCGTGAGTTTGAAGATGACACATTCTGACGTCTTTTATTACCTCCGCGAGAAGACATTTTAACTGTTTCGTTTCTCACTAACCGTATAAAACAAGTAATATATGTTCGCTTATATAACATTTATGCATAATCTTAAATCAAATCAAATAATTACTTTACGTTTTTCAAGGAATAATACATCACGTCACATCATTATAAAATTTAAAAATGCACGCAAATCAAGAAAATAATATATCGAATCTTATTCAGAAGAAAACTCACGGCCCATGAATGACTTCACTGGTAGTGATTTAACGGGTTGTAAGACTCTTCACGGTCTATTACGGTCCGTGAGGTGTTTCACAGCCTGTTACCTACTAAAACTACAAAATTTAAAGTTGTCAGTTTTAACGGGCCATAAGACCCTTCACGAGCCGTAAAAAAAGTCAAAGGACGTCAACATCTGACAGGGTGTCCGAATATTAATCTCCTTTTTATATTTGATTTCACGTGATTTCTCTTGTAATAATGATAATAAATTAATTGAAAATAAATACAAGGAAAAACAGCTCCAAATCGAGTGTGAATCTCCACCATAATTCGATGATATATTGGCCAAACAAACAAGTTTATAGCAATTTTATATAAACAAATTGAACTTGAATAATTCAAATTATAACTCATTGACAAGTAGGAAGTAGTAATCATGATGTCAATATGACTAATAACACTATTAATTTTTTACTTTCAACCAAGAAAAAATCATTCGCATAATTGTTGTATATATATTTCACTAACAAAGATGATTAAAATACAATGGAAATCATGTCAATGGTGATTATACAAGGGCGATTGTTTTTCACAAAACATGAAAGTTATGAGGGGCATTTTCAGTTTATTAATATAAATTATTATCGATCAATATCTTGTAGTTTAGATTATTATAATCGAGTTTAATTTTTACAAATAACATAAACTAGTGGTACCCTGCGCTTTACGATAGGTACGGCTACGCGTCGAGTGTCATTATACATGTATGTTTTCACCCCTCGGGCAGTTTGAAACATAGATATAAGGTAAGTAATGTTAAATAATTAATAAGAATGTTATAATATAATATTATAAATATAAAAAACATATAACATCAGTGTGGTAAAAACAATAAACTACATAACTGATATAAAAACTTATAGTTATATATTAAATGAAATAAGAAAGAAACTAAACATAATTTATTTTTCATTTACAAAATAGAAAAAAAAA
>BJCN01335460.1:0-16452 GCA_018326445.1 Flaveria brownii
TATATATATAGATATATATATAGATATATATATAGATATATATATAGATATATATAACTATGAATTTAAATGAATTTATTTACCCATGTATCATTTTAAGTATTTGTTAACTCGTGTAACACACGGTTCACAAACCTAATAATAGTAACTCGTTTATCCAACTCGCGCGTTGCGACGGAGATTCGTTTGGGTGATTGATTTGTTTTCTTTGTTTTAAATAGGCTTGGTGTGTATTATGGTGTATAGAGCAACTATATACAGTTGATTCGGCTTAATTTTCAAGTATAGTTAAATAGTTATATATTATAAAATGTCAAGTAGCTATGTTTCCATAAAGGCTGGACTTGTTAGAGTTGCCTTGCTTCAGCAGAGTTGGATTCCTTAAAATGGTTTGGCTGCATCAGATGTGGTCTGAAAAATTTCTTCTTATTTCATCATATTTCTATCCGGGTATATTGTCCTTTTTTGTGTCACTTATCTCGTTTACTGCATATTACTTTTTAATTTTTAAAGGTTGAAATGGTTAAATTAAAAGTAGCTTTGGAAAATAGATAGGATATTAGTAGTTATTAGAAAAACAAAGATATTTGGACAGGTGTTACTTTTCTGCATAGTCCACACAATGCTTATTGTTCTACTCTTAACTCCATGGATGAAGTGGGACCAGTGACGGATCTAGAAAATTAGTTAAGTGGTAATTTAATATAAGTTAAAAACTTTTTATCGTACGGTACATTAATATAAATAAAAAACATGATAATAAAAATAGTTAAAAAAATACCTATTTGATCTCAGAACTCTCCTATTCGGTTTTTCATAGCTTGAAAACGAAGCATTACATCCTCATTTGTTACTTCATCAAACGTTTCCCTTTTAACCGCACATACTAGAGCATTGTTCAAATATTCTTCCCCCCATTCGATTCCGTAAATCTGTCTTGATAAGCTTCAATTTAGAAAAACATCTTTCAACGGTTGCGGTTGCAACCGACAAAATCAATGCTAGCTTCAATATCCGATAAAACAAAGGAAAAGATAGATTTTTTCCGGTTTCCACCATTAGCCGAACAAGATGACACATTCCGTTCAAGTTTGTAAATCTATCATATTCTTTTACCAAGTGATAAAATACCTTAACCTCACCCAAAATACATCCTCTTTCATTCATATTAAAATCAATCGGATACATCTCCGAAAAAGCCACTATCTTAGATATATCAAACTTTGAAAAACCATTACAAGGATTTAAACCCGACATATTTTCGACCAATTTAGTTGATACCTCATTAAATCGATTTCCCAATTCTTGAATCTGCATATCCAAAACCGTATTAAAAATCTCTACCTCAAAATGATGTCGATTAGTAATGACATTCTTTCGGTTTCTTGGGTTACCATAACTTTTCATCATATCCAATACCTTAATATGATTTTTTTCACAAAAACAAGTTACTTTTTCTAACATAGCACCAAACCCCTTTTGCCTTAAATCATTCAATGCTTGTTTTGTTCCATTTATTAACTTACTCTCTTCCAAATCTTTTTTGTTCCATTTATTAACTTACTAACAATCCAAACACATTATCCTTGATTTCTTCACAAGTCTTTTTTGTTATCTCCTTTCGCAAAGCAATCAATAATCTCCTTTTATATTGATGGAGCCGTTAATTTATTATTCTTCTTTGCATTCCCCAATGTGTACTTACCAATCTCTGGATTATTCTCACTAACCAACTTTAATACCGAAAGAAAACAACCCTTCGAACAAGATTTCTCCGATTCATCATGACCTCAAAATGGTAAAGTATTTTCTAAGCAAAATCTAGCACTAATAACATATCCTAATAATCTGTACCGGTTTACAACTTTTTCTTGATCACTTATCGTATTTAACTTAACATTAATAGATTGTTTTTGTTTAAAAAAATCATCACATTTTTGCATCGCCTTATTATAATGACTGTTAACTGATCCAACATGGTCTTTTACGGCAGCCGGTTTACTCCAATTACAAAACCCTTCACTTGAACTTGAAAAGGTATATGTTCCACCTTGATTGCCAACATTTTCTTTAAACAAATAACAATATAAGCAATACACTTTGTCCACTTTAGTACTATACTCAAACCACGGATATGCATCAAACCATTTTACATTAAAACGTCTTTACCCACTAGAATACTCTTTGAATGAAAATTTATGATTTCGTGGTTGAAAAGCCTTTTTAACAAGATAATGTCTTCTTATGTCATCCATTTGATTAGGATGATAACTAGCAATAGGAGGCTTATCAAAGGGATCCGAAGGAAGATCATTTAAGTCAAATCCATTTGGGATCGAAGGAATTGAACCCGAAGGAATTGAACCCGAAGGTATTGAAACCGAGGGAATTGAACTCAAAGGAGTTGTAGATCCAATATTATCATCATTTCTACAACAAGATCTTCCTATGGTAATTTTCTTTTAAAAAATTACCTATTGGAACTTGTTTCTTCATTTTTCAAATCCCTAGTTCAATTTCAAATAACAAACTAAGATTAAACAATTCATATAACACAATTCAAATAACAAAATTCAATTTCATAAACCTAATTTCAAATCTCCAATTTCAAGTTCATAAACCTAATTTCAAATCAATAATTCTACTCTAAACAAATTAATAATTCTACTCTAAACAAGTAATGAAATAAACATCTTGCAAAGAAACAAGTAATGAAGTAAACATCTTGAAGTAAACAAGTAATGAACACCTTCAAACGAGCAACAACAACAGCACAGGTGACGGTGGGGGAGGTGGGCCGGCGGGGATCATTCGCCGGTGACGATGGGGGAGGTTGCCGGTGGGGGTGCGGTCGTCGGTGGGAGAGTGGGCGTCGGTGGGAGAGCAGCGCACAGTGAGGCACCACAGCAGAAAAGCAGTCTTCGATTGGGAGGGGGGTCCGATTTAGCGGTCTTTGATTGGGAGGGGGGTCCGATTTAATATATTGGGTTGGGTTTTATTAATTTGGGTTGGGTTTTATTAAAATGGGTCAATGGGTTAAATTGAATTGAATTGGGTTGGGTTCTTTAAGTGGGTTAAATTGAATTGGGTTTTTTAATATCTTTATAAAAGGTAATATTTTTTAATAAAATATTACACTAATTTTTATAAAATTTAAAATTTCCTATAAAGTTTTGAGTATAAAATTTTTTTTAGGGGTAACGTAAAATTTTCTCAGGGGTAACGTAAAACCATAAAAAAAAATTTCCTATATAATTTTTTTACACTACGCGTAAAAATTTGAGGGGTAGCGGAGGCTACCCCTCCCCCCTTAATAGGTCCGCCCCTGACTGAGCCAAAAGGGTGAGCTAACGTGCGTAACCTAGCTAAGCCAAGAATAGCTCGAGCTAAGCCTGACTCATTTACAAAAGAGCAGGTTTTGAATGAGTTTTTCGAGCGAGATTCGAGTCATGGATTATTTGAAATATCATATTTAAAAGTATACGCTTACTAGTTATTATATAAGTTGAATAAGCTTATTGGAAAGTTAGACATTCTTACCCGACCGCCTCAAGCAGTAGCGGAGCTTGAACATTATTGTAAGGAGGGCGGGGGCGAAATTCGTATTTTTTAGGGGAGACGAACTCGATATTTATATAAAAATTTACACCACTGGACAAAAATTTAACACTACCGACGAAAAAATAGGAGGGGGGGGGGTCTCCACTATACTTCGCCGCTAACCTCAAGGCAAACATTAAGAATATAAATGACTTATTAACTTGACCTTTAATCTTGCTGCCGATGGTTGTCACTCAATGACAATGTTTAATAAAATAGCTTAAAGGATTTGTTCAAGTTTATATGGTCGATTTTAAGTTTCAAACCATCAAAATTTAATAAAACTGCAGCCCAAACCATATAAATATCATTATTTAGCCACAAGAATATCCCATCGGTGGCTTATAATTTTTAGTTAACAAATAAGCATTTAGGAAATTAATAATTTAGTGACTTCTTAAAAGGTATAAAAGAACTTAATTTAACTTCTGAAAATAATTAAAAAAATAGTTCGGGATTTTAACCCTTGGGTTAACGTGAGGGCAAGGAGACATGCGCTTGTGCATGGACTCATGAAGCATCCCTTGTTTGATTTCCTATTTTGTTTTCTGTATTCAACTAGTTTGGTTCCCGAACGCGCGTTGCGCGTTAGAACGACGGGTTAAACGGAGGCTCAGAACTCTGTCATCATAGCCGCAGGCTAACACTTTCAACAAACGATGAGAGTCGATACAATAACAAATCTAGTACCGCCAATGATACCCATAGCCCTCAGATGCACCCAACGGCCATCATCATCAAGCAAACTATGAAAGGCAAACTTGTAAGTATAAGATCACAAATGCTATAAGGCTCAGAAGCAGTTGTTTGTTGCGGCTGCAAACATCAAGTTTACCACACCGTAACAACAAACATATCCTTCTTTTCATCATCTTCGCCTCAAAACCATCCAACATTGACCTTTAAACACTTAATTAACGTCCAACTGCATGCTACGCTCATCGTCATCGACTACTACACCATCAAAGAGTCAAGTCCAGTGATACCAAAGGTTGACAGACCCCAAGAAGAGGCCTTCACGCTTCCTCGGCTAAGGAACCCTAGAGCCCCCCCTTTAACACGAAACCCACAACCACCGCCAAAACATGGTTTGCGCATGTGGAATCGATCCAGCGGGCCAGAAACAACCAGTAACAGAACCCGAACCCTAAAAGGGTATGAAAGAGATACGGTGGCCAAGAGGCAACAAATGCGGTCATAAAACGACCATCACCACCATGAATAACCTCAGGCTGCCGCTGGTCGCAAAACGACCACCAGAGTTGCTGAACCAGGCGGATCTAAACCAAGCAAGACGAAGGGGCGGCAATCGAGCACATCGGCGGCCATGCACCCGAGCACATCGGCGGCGCTGCAATCGAACACATCGGTGGCGCTGCAACCGAGCACATCGGCTTCATCGGCATGGCAGTCGCGGCCATAGGCCTAGCGACTTGAGCCATCGTCGTCCGACGACCCCAAACAATCCGGTCAAAACCGAGATCCACCGCAACACTGCTCTCTCTCTCTCTCTGTAAAGAAGAAACGCGAATAGGGCAAAACATAAAAGAAACACTTTTATAAAGGGAAAACAAAACCAATTTGTATGGCCAAAACAAAACCAAAAGTGACTGTAAAGCACAACACCTTGTAAATCAAACCCAAACAATAACCGTCTGATAAAATTAAGAAGACGATGAGACAAAGAACCGAACAAAACACTCACCTGAAAACAACAACAACGATCTGAGAATGAGAGAGTATAGAGCATAACTGCTGCAGAAGAAACCCAAATCATGTAACCCATTACGTTTAAACACACATCATCAAGGAACTAAACAGAAGATGAACACGTGTCCCACTAATCTCAAAAAAGGGGGAAAAAAGGCAGAAAGATGGATCAGATCCAACGACCAGGATGAAAGCGGGCACTGTTCATCGTTTGCAAATTTCATAATAGGTAATTATTTTGTGTGTAGCAAAACTTACAAGTGGAGTGTGAATTTTGAAACTAAACGTGACATGTACTCAATACAAAATTTACGGGTATAAGTTTGGTCTAACAGGTTCTGGGTATAACATGTTTAGCTAACGAGTGATATTCAAGTTGACCATTGACATGGTAGGTTTGCATGTCGACTCATTTAACATGTTTATTTATATTAATTTGTTTTAAAATTTTAGTTTTATCGTATAAGATACCAGGTAGCGGTAGATCCATTTAACATGTTATTTATATTAATTTGTTTAGAATGATAGTTTTTATGTCATAAGTTACCAATCATAACTTACAATGATTGATAATAGTATGCCAATATCTAAAAAATGAAAGCCTAGCATCAAGTTTTACTGTTTAAGCATAGTGGTTTATATACGTTTGTATTTTTTATTGCAATGTATTTATATGTAAAATAAAAAATTCATGTTAGACTAATCGTGTTGATGTGAACTCGTAAATGTTCTTGTCATTTTTTAGGTTCAAATGTATTAGAGTAGTGAACTCTTGACTTGTCTTGTCTTGACCCCCTACTTTGCGCACTATCCTCCCTCTCTCTAAAACTATGATCATTGTGACGGTGTCGTTACATTATTTTTTGCTCATGGGGCAATCTCTTTTAGAAAAACCATATTTGCTAATTTGTTTTAAAATGGTTGTTAATCCATCAGCACATTTAACTTAACTGCATATTAATAAGTAAATTATAATTTATGGTAATGTTATTTATGAGGTTATGACATAAAACTAAATAAAATTTGAACCCCTGATGGTTCAGAATCATATGTATTTGGAGATGAACCTCACGATCTTTGACAATTTGCAACTAGGGTTTGAAACAAGCCTCAAGCTTTATCAAGGGTTTTAGAATGATTCATGTATCGTGCACAGGAAACACATGCTTGGAGATGAACCTCACGATCTTTGACAACTTGCAACTAGGGTTTGAAACAAGCCTCAAGCTTTATCAAGAGTTTTAAAATGGTTGTTAATCCATCAGCACATTTAACTTAACTGCATATTAATAAGTAAATTATAATTTATGGTAATGTTATTTATGAGGTTATGACATAAAACTAAATAAAATTTGAACCCCTGATGGTTCAGAATCATATGTATTTGGAGATGAACCTCACGATCTTTGACAATTTGCAACTAGGGTTTGAAACAAGCCTCAAGCTTTATCAAGGGTTTTAGAATGATTCATGTATCGTGCACAGGAAACACATGCTTGGAGATGAACCTCACGATCTTTGACAACTTGCAACTAGGGTTTGAAACAAGGCTCAAGCTTTATCAAGAGTTTTAAAATGGTTGTTAATCCATCAGCACATTTAACTTAACTGCATATTAATAAGTAAATTATAATTTATGGTAATGTTATTTATGAGGTTATGACATAAAACTAAATAAAATTTGAACCCCTGATGGTTCAGAATCATATGTATTTGGAGATGAACCTCACGATCTTTGACAATTTGCAACTAGGGTTTGAAACAAGTAAATTATAATTTATGGTAATGTTATTTATGAGGTTTGAACCCCTGATGGTTCAGAATCATATGTATTTGGAGATGAACCTCACGATCTTTGACAACTTGCAACTAGGGTTTGAAACAAGCCTCAAGCTTTATCAAGAGTTTTAGAATGATTCATGTATCGTGCACAGGAAACACATGCTTGTACCGTACAACCTCATTAAGCCCTCTGGATTATGATGACCCGGGTAACGTTGACCCGGATCTTGTGATCTCAGCCGGAGTAAACGACCCACAAGAATTTACAGCAAATCTAATCAAATTCTTGATTTCCAACTTGCGAAAGGGATCGAAAACTTCAGTTCATATGCTGTTCGAAAGATTTTGATCTAAAAATCTGCAGCCCTACGGAGAAAATTATAAACAAAATGGGAAGATGGTCCTGCGATTTCAGATATCTTCTCATACTCGTTGCAATCGCATTCATCTATACACAGGTTAGATGTAACTTCCACTGTTCTTCAAATTTGAGTAAAATTGCTGTTCAGATTGATTGAATTTCATACCCAATTGCAATACCCAAATTCCCAAATCATCAGGTGAAGCTGTTTGCCACACAATCAGAGTACGTCGATAGAGTTTCGGCTGCTGTAAGTATAGTCGTATATCCCTTTGTTATTGCTTCAAGGTATTAGGGTTTTAGAGTCTGTATAGTTGATATGTTGGTCAATTAAACTGTTTGATCATGGATTATTAGACAATTTCATTATATGATTATGTTTTATCTTGTTCCTAGAAACTTATCATAGTAATCAGCTTGTTTATGAGGGTTAATGAGTATGTGCACCATTAATCCTCAAAAGTTCTGTTGTGGGAGCATTTAGTGGATGATTGGATCATGTTCATAACAGGTGGAAGCTGAAAATAATTGCAGGAATCAAATGCGGTTACTGATCGATCAAATAGGCATGAATCAGGAGAATATTGTGGTTTTGGAAGGTATTTTGTATCATGTTTTCGTTAGATGTCATGTTCTCATGTTCTCTCGTTTATACATAGTTTATGCTATTCAGTTTCGTAATCTGTGTATTACTGGTATTTTAGAGAAAGTAAAACGTCAAGAACAAGAATGTGAACGCTTGAGGGCAGTTGTTCAAGATCTTGAAAGTAAGTTCATATTGTATTATCAGCATCTTGTTTTAGTTTCTTTGATGTATTTCTCTTTTCTGAATGACAAAATGCTTCCTTTTTATTTATTGATCTTCAGAGAAAGGTGTTAGAAGTTTGATACGAGATGCCGAGGTTGATGAGAAAGTCGAATCTATAATTTAATTTCTTGATTTTTATTATACTTCGTGTGCAGATATCACACACTTAAATCATAAATGAATACGCTTCATCATTTTAGGTGCCTGTGGCAGCTGTTGTGATTATGGCTTGCAATCGTGCTGATTATCTTGAAAGGACTATTAACTCTGTCTTAAAGTATGTTCTATGTAAATAACATCTTATTTTAATTTTTACCATAATTTAATTAACCTCATTGTATTGCCATTTCTTCATGATTTCTAGATATCATAGTTCTGTTGCGTTGAAGTTTCCGATTTTTGTGTCTCAGGTATGTCTAACACACTTGTTGGAACTTTAGTTCAGGATAATATTTGAATATTAATATCAAAATTTTTAGGACGGATCAAATGCTGATGTTAGAACAAAGGCTATGGGTTATGATCTGCTGACCTACATGCAGGTAAGTGTTACTTAAAATCAGGTTGATGTGGGTTATTTTTGACCTCTAACGGGTCAATGAGCAAACTTTCAAGCTCGGTTAAAAATAGAACTGGTGGAATAACGAATTTAACCCAAAGTTAATTTAAATGCTTACAACCCCTTAAATTGTTCTATTGGAAACATTAAATTATTACATAACAATAATGTTCTCATAGTCACATCTAATGTATTAATTGTTTATAATATTAAAAAAGGGACACAAAAAGGTTTGTGGTCCAACTCGACCTGACTCACTTTAAAAATTACCCATTCTGCCTCGAACCCATTTCGACCCGTTACCAGACCCGCCTGCTCAACCCATTTTCCACCTCTGGCTCCAATGTCTTGAAATCTATCTCCATTTTCATGCAGCACTTGGATTATGAACCTGTACTTACTGAAAGGCCTGGGGAGTTAATTGCATATTACAAGATAGCTCGTAAGGATAGTTTGCATAAAATTCTCATTCTGTCCTGCCTCTTGCAGGGGATAAACTTTTTCCTACGGATTACCAATTTACCACCATATTTTCAGGTCACTACAAGTGGGCACTCGATCAGTTGTTTTACAAACATAATTTTAATCGGGTCATCGTACTTGAAGGTATATATCACTTTGTTTTAGGTTCTTTTTTTCTGGGGTTTTGAGAACAAAATGCTGATAATAGTTAAACTCATATGATGCAGATGATATGGAGATCGCTCCTGATTTTTTTGATTACTTTGAGGCTGGCGCAGATCTACTTGATAAAGATAAGTCAGTCATCTACATGAACTATGATAACATATGCTATACTCTATTCTTATAAAATTCATTGGGTTGAAAGAATTCTTAATTTTGCAATTTGTATTGTTAAAACCGTGATAGGTCAATCATGGCCATCTCCTCATGGAATGACAATGGGCAAAAGCAATTTGTGCATGATCCTTGTGAGTCTAGGTTTGCTTAACTAATTAGTATAAAATTGTTGGTTACTTTAAACTCAAAAAAATATCTTATTTCATTTGTTAATTCTCCAAATACAAACCACGTGTACATAATATGCTTAAACACGACATTCTACAGATACAGTATATCGCTCAGATTTTTTCCCTGGCCTCGGATGGATGCTATCTAAACCTACATGGGATGAGCTTTCTCCAAAGTGGCCAAAGGCATATCCTTTTTTATGAGTTTGTTTTGTGGTTCAAGCTCGTACTTAAAAGATACTTGTTTTATTTTAATTTATGTCGAGTAAGAATTTTCTTTGACGAAAATATTACTTACTGGGATGACTGGTTAAGATTAAAGGAGAATCACAAAGGGCGGCAGTTTATTCGTCCAGAAGTATGCAGGACTTACAACTTTGGGGAGCATGTAGGTATCTTCCATCAGCATATTGTTTAAGTTGGGCTAATTGCATATTTTAGGTCAGAACAAAGCATCAAAATTTCAAAAATATTGATTTAAGGTAACCAATTTCCAAAATTTTCGATTTGGGATGATCTGACCTGGTAAACAGTAAAAAAATGATAGCGCACCACTTTTGACCATGCTGACTTTTTTCTTGACACGTGCTTGAAAACCATTAATCATAAGTAGTTACCTTAAAACAAATATTTTAGAAACTTCAATGGTTTTTTTCTGGCCTATAATATGTTGGTTACCAAGAACATAAATCAAACCAAAGTCAGTTCTTTATTTATATTAGCCATTTAAGCATAATAATACTTTGATAAATTGATTGTTTGTATCTATTTCTTTTTTCCAGGGTTCTAGTTTAGGACAGTTCTTCCAACAATATCTTAAACCTATTAAACTGAACGATGTTCAGGTATCTAACAACCTAGACTTTCTGTATCTAATGTGATTTCTTTGGTATATATCTCATCATTAATTATTTGTGCTATATTAAAGGTTGATTGGAAGTCGATGGACTTGAGCTACCTAATGGAGGTATGCATTTCACAAACTAAAGTCCTTTAGGTAGTAAACTTAGATGAGATATGGAATATATAATTAACCATTTTGAATATTCATTTTGAGATATGATATATATGGTTTGTTTGTTTGTAGGATAAGTTTGTGAAGCATTTTGCTGACCTCTTAAAAAATGCGAAGCCCCTATTTGGAAACGATCTTGTTTTAAAGGCGAATAATGTAAACGGAGACGTGCGTATACATTATACAGATCAATCGCACTTTGAAAATATTGCCCGCCAATTTGGCGTTTTTGAAGAGTGGAAGGTATCACATTTTCATGTCAGAAATCTCTGTTTTTATTTCTACTTTTTCATGAACCTCTGTTTTTTTCCTTCAACTTATCTAGGATGGCGTACCAAGGACTGCATATAAAGGAGTTGTTGTTTTCCGATACCAATCATTAAAGCGTGTATTTCTTGTTGGACCGAATTCTCTTCAACAATTGGGAATCCGTAACCCGTAAAATATGCAGATTTTCCAAGTTTTTATGGTAACGGATCTTTTTTGTAAGAATTAGGCAGAAACATATAGTTTTGTACTTATTCTAATTCATATAATGGATCCTATAGTGTGAACATATCATCCTTCCAAGCTGAAAAAACCTCTGTTTTTTTTTTCTTTCTGTTTTCATTCAATATTTCAAGGCGTGTATTTAGCTATTTTTATATGCTTTCTATGATCCATGATCTAGTGAATTGCCATTAGAGAGGGTCTAACAGGTTGGATAACCGGTCAAAACAAAAGAAAATGTTTTTCATACAACTGAGTAGTAGACCTAACACAACTGGCAGATTCTCTAATACATTGTTAGCCAGTAAAGGTGGCTGTCCACTAATGGCCATTCCTGACTCGGCTCTGATAATGCAATTCTAGGATTCGATAGTTGGGCACCGGATCCCTTCAGACTTGGAGAACATGTGACATTGAGTTAGATGTTTTAAATAGTTTAATTGTTAGTTGTAAATTATTCGAGTGGGAAACTAAATCAGTGCAATTTTAGAAGTTAGATGTATCAAAATAAACTTTGCGTCATGCATTTTAGAAAACACAACCCAAATTGACACATTTGGTTATTGGATGCTACACAACACCAAGTAGGACATAGACTCGGTCCAACAACAGAAAGGGTATAATGGTAACTAAATCGATCCCATTTTATCACAGAACTCCCACGCCGCCTTTTATGCCATGGTTTATGATGGTTCAAACCCCTGTAGATGAAACATAACCCAGAAATATGTATACTTATGGGATTACCTGTTTTAACATTTTCTCATATGTGATGATCATGAGGCTATCCTCATCCTCATGCGAAATTCAGAAGCATGTCTAGTTCGATGTGTTTGTGAACGACGAAGATGACAAAGTCATATCTAGCTCCATTTAAAATGTTTTTTTGTAGATCTTCGTCATTCACAAACACCTCGATCTTGGTTTACTTCTATACATCAACATAGTTTGAAATATTCGTCCAAAAAGATGGGTGGACTCTAGTTATAGGTTCCAACATTGTACTTGATACGTACTACACATGTACTTGCTTCTTGTACTACACAAAACTAGCATGGTATGATCATAAGACAAAAAAGATGTCACATGATAAATGTAAACTTGTTAGAAAGTGGTTGTTATGGTAGAAAATTGAGAGAAGAAATTAAGATTATAAAGATTATTCAAATCGCAATTATTTATTGGCACATCACAATTGATTATTGGTTTTAAGTACAAGTGAGAATTAGCGACATAACTAATGTGGCTGCTGCTAGTTATTACCATGTTATTATGGCTACTAAGTTCTAATCACATTTAACAATACTTTTTGCTTTATGTAATTCTTAACCTAAGTTTCAAAACCAGGAAATCTCATTGAATTCCAAATTGAAGTCTTCTCAAGTTGCTATAGTGACCGGTAAATTTTGCTTTTGTATTCTCACTATGGATTCTTAATCTATACGATATCTCAAAAGGTTACCTTTTTATAACCGAATGGTAGGTGTATCGTACGACTACTTTGTCAAAGTGAGCCATTTGCTCCAAATTAGACTTTCGAATACCTAGCCCCTTAAATATGTTTCCAAGTATATATTTAAAACTTGCGCTTGCTCATCAGTTTAGAGATGATATGTAGTGGACACGACAAGTGTCACCCTTATAAGAATATAAATTCTTTCAATAATTGTTTTGGAAATATAGATTCTTTATTTGGTACAACAGCCACCAAGCTGTCATGTAGTTTGTAGATGTTATTAAAGAATACTTGAGCTATATGTGCTACAAAAACTAGCATACATAGTAAGTCGATTGAACATCAAAATGATATCTTGTACGTTACAGTCTTATGGAAAACTTATATCCTCTCACACACATATTTAAAATTTACTTCTAAATTTATACCTTTTATTGACCCATAACCTCTATAGCAAATAGAAATCATACAACACAGGTAACATAACCAAATTTCATGGGACTATCGAATCTCAAAGAAACGCCAAAATTATTTATAAAAATAACATGGGACCCGCAAAAGGATACAAAAACACGCCAATCATCGTACTCAACTTACGCGGAGTCGAGGATTTTCATCTGTTCCAATCCATACATCTGTCACCATCTTCCTTCCTCACATGTTCAAACACATTGCTCCTCTACTCCATCCAATCCCATTCAAAATTCATCATCAATCCCCCTTTTTGATTCAACATCTCACATACCACCATCTCAATCTAATCACAAATCATCAATTCATGCTGTTTCCCCCAAAATTCAACCCACAATCTTCACCAATTTGAATGTAATCTTCAACTGTAAGTCACATTCTTGCTTCCGATCATCAATTTGATACAATCAGCATGGTATTCGACAACAAAAACGACCACCCAACTTCATCCTCCAACGGCATTCGATATGTCCCAAGAGAAGACTCCCCGCTCCTCGGAACCTCTGATTCGTTGTCGTCAACGCCCAAGACCTTCGCCAACGTCTTCATCGCCATCGTCGGCGCCGGAGTCCTCGGGCTCCCTTACACCTTCATGCGCACCGGCTGGATCACCGGATTCCTCATGATCTTCGCCGTCGCCGGTCTAGTCTACCGTGGGATGATGCTGTTGATCGAAACCCGAAGAAAACTCGAATCCCCACTTACGTATTCCAAAATCAATTCGTTTGGTGATTTAGGGTTCGCCGTTTGTGGCCCCGTCGGCCGTCTCGCCGTCGATCTGATGATTCTGGCCTCACAGGCCGGATTTTGCGTCGGATACCTAATCTTTATCGGCAATACATTAGCAAATCTGTTCAATTCCACTCAAATTGAATCGATTAACTATCTTCACACCAGTGGTTACATTTGGGGCATGAAAGCTAAAACCTTTTACATTTGGGGCTGTTTTCCTTTCCAATTGGCTTTAAACGCGATTCCGACGCTAACCCTGTTGGCCCCTTTGAGTATTTTCGCAGACATTGTCGATATTGGTGCGATGGGTGTGGTAATGGCGGAAGACATCACTGTTTTCATGAATAACACCATAAATGTTGAAGCTTTTGGTAGTTTTCCGATGTTCTGTTATGGTCTTGGGGTTGCTCTGTTTTCGTTTGAAGGAATTGGAATGGCATTGCCTTTGGAATCAGAGGCCCGAGACAAGAAACGATTCGGGTCGGTGTTGGGTTGGGCTATGTTGTTCATTGCAGCCATGTATGGGTTCTTTGGAGTATTGGGTTACTTTGCATTTGGTGAAAAGACTCAAGATATCATCACTGCAAACATGGGTAAAGGTGTTTTAAGTTCTTTAGTGCAGTTGGGACTGTGTGTGAATCTGTTCTTCACATTCCCATTGATGATGCATCCGGTTTACGAAGTTATGGAGAGGAGATATTGGGAAGGAATGTATTGTTTGTGGATGAGATGGGTGCTGGTTATGGTGGTGAGTTTGGTGGCTCTTTTCGTGCCAAATTTCACCGATTTCTTATCGTTGGTTGGGAGTAGTACTTGCTGCATATTGGGGCTGGTGTTACCAGCGTTGTTTCATTATATCGCGTTCAAGAATGAGTTGAAGAGGGAGGAGCTTATGTTGGATTTGGGGATGATTGTTTTGGGTGTGATTCTTGGTGTATTGGGAACTTGGTTTTCTTTGATGGAGATCTTGTTTTGAACATATGAAATATGAATTAGGATTTGAATTTGATGATGAATTGAAGTGTATCATACTATCAATCATCACATCAAAGTGTTATGTGGATGTGAAAGAAGAGGGCCTTCAATCAAACATCGGAGATAGCTTGTTTTGGTTCTTCATGGCAATGGGAGTTGGTCTACATTAGTGCTTGATGTTGATCATTTGGTTGGAGGCTTGTGTGTGTGTATTGTGGTGTTTATGGGGTTGAAGTCTTCTCATTGTGAAAAAATAAAGATCATTCTTTTGGTAGTGAAATGAATATTAAAGTTTGTTTTCATGTTTGTGGTGGATTGAATGTTGGTGTAAAAGCCAAAAGAATGAAGGGTGTGAGAGTGTTTGTTGTCTTATTGTGGTGTTTATTCGATTTGGTATTGTTATGGGTAGGTTGACAATTTATGATTTTTCTTATTAACATGACATGGCATGACATGAAGTTTAACATGTTAATATTTAGGGTAAAGAGATTTGGGTTATTATGATTCAACACGTTAATAATTACGACGAAACACGTCTAAACGGGTTGAAACGGTTTAACATGTTTATGACACATTAAACGTTTCAACTTATGCATTAATTAGGTTAGTTTGTCGATATAACACACCACTCTGTATCAAACCACCGTACACCAATAGCTGAATATATTGTAGTTAAATGACGTGTAATTTTTGCTAATTTATATTTATCATATTAATACCAAGGTGCTTAAATGTTTTTGTTTTCTTCCACTCTTTTGTTGTTTCATACATTTTAATATTTACTAACTAGGTTACTACCATGTGTATTACATGTGTTGAATAAATAAAATATTAATAATTGTTAATAAAAATTATAAATTATAAAACAATATTTTGATATAATATATGATTGACATTACATACAAGTGATAAAAGGATATTATCATTTTTTAAACTTTTTTTTCTAAAAAAGTTGATTTTAAAACAAACTATTTCGAAACAAATTGTTTTTAAAAAGTGACATTTTTAATAATTTCTTTAAACTTTAAATTTTAATTATTTTTGTTTCATAAGAATTTTATTTTTTAGAAAACACAGGTTTAAAATATATTGTGTATTTTAAGAAGTTTGATATTTAAAAAAACTTATTTTATAAAAAGTTATTTCTTTAGAAATTGCATTTGTAGAAATATCTCTTTTTTAATTTAATAAAAAATTAATATAAAAAAGAATTAAATAATCTTATTAGTAGTTAGTGTGATATTTATTAGGAAAGGGAAAAAAAATAAAGCTTTTAAGTCCTTGTGTCATGTGGTTTTCAAAAACTTTATTTTATTGGTATAGATAGATACAAATTTACCATCAATCAAAACTTTCAATTTATTTTAACCAATCAAGATTCCATATTTCTTTACTTTGTTTATAAAGGAAAATTTTCTTATTTACTCTTGTAAACTTTAAAAATGCCATATATATCCAACACATACTAGATATTATATATATATATATATATATATATATATATATATATATATATATATATA
>BJCN01335467.1:0-11220 GCA_018326445.1 Flaveria brownii
AAAGACTCGCCTACACCTACCCTCCCCAGACCCTGCTCTTGAGTGGGATATAATGGGTTTGTTTGTTTGTTTGTTTGTTTATGCGTTGGTTCTGTGTGGGCCGTCGCAAGAAGGAGCTAAATTATTGCGCTTTTTATAAAAACTAGGAAATGAACCCGCGCGTTGTCGCGGGGTTATTTTTTGAATGTCTAACAGACGCAAGTGTTAAATAATCTTATAAATTGACACAATAAAATTGTTAGTATTAAAGTTACATTTAGTTTCAAATTTTTATTTACCAAAAGTCATCAAAGATCAACAGTTAAAGGTGAAAAAGAATTACCTCGCTCTTTGTATATAGTCTAGTCACTTTTATCTGACCATTGTCAAGAAGATCAATAGATCTAATATATCCACCTGAGATCACACTTGATAATAGCAAAAATTAGTAAAGATTCTCACTTGATAATAATAGAAATTAGCAAATGTTTAACTGTTTAAAAGACAAATCAAACAGGTTGAGTGGCAGAATAGACCTCAAAGTATATTCATGTGCTTACAAACCTTTTAAATTGCTTTAATACCATAAAGTTTATCACAGTAGTAACATTTCTTTCTATTTTAGTGTATGCCTCGAAAATTACATAATACAAAGCCACTAATTATCAAACTGTTGGTTCAAAACTTATGTAACATTTGATCAAAAAACTGTGCAAAGTCATTAGTTGTTTGAGAATTTCTATGAACCATTTAATTGACCAGACTGTGTGTAATAAAACACAATAATTTCAACATGACATTGGTAAAATGAAGTGTCCAAACACTAACATGCATCATTTTATAAACAAAAATAAACATTTATCTTTTTATGCCACCTAAAAGATAGAATCGATTTCTACCAGGTAGTTATTAATTAACTAATTTATTTACAATGGTTTCATGATACTCTAAGTTTTTGATAAATCAATTTGTGAAAATATATCAGAGGAGCCCTGCAAATGTACATGTCATTTGTAGATTATTCAGTCCACAAACAGATATTATTTTTTGATGATTGGTAGTAGTAAATAGTTAAAGGCATACCATTTAATGCATTTTTCATGAACATATGTAAGCTTGGAGAAGTTAGCCGTATTTACGACCACTTGCTTCCCATGGGCATATGACCCAAGTGCTCCATTTTCCTAAGAAAATCATAAAACAAACAATATCAAGTTTATACATTCTCCTTTTTCCATACATTTTCCAGTTAATCGTAGGAACTAAGCGTAATGACAATTAGCATATCATATAAATGATGTGAAATAACATAAAAACAAATTAAACCTTTAACCATAAATCATAATCCAAAGTTGTACTACTAATAGCCTAAAGTAATCATGAGTTAATATGATCAAGTGTTTATCTTTATTTCCTTAAAGGATACCTCATGAAATTTATCTTGATTATATAAAGATTAGCAAAATTTATCTTTATTAAATCAAGTTCTTTATGTTTCAAGTTTTTTCTCTCTATTTCTTGTGGTCTTACTATAACAAAAATTAGTCTAACATACCTGAGAAATTTTGTTAAATGGGTCAACCGGGTCATAGCAAATAACCTGGTAATTTCATAACCATGCTCGAATCAGAGAACATTTGTGATTGTGTATTTTGAGTTGGACCCTTGGAAACATGAAGTAAATAATTTTCCTTCAAAGCAAAGACCAGCGTCGTCATTATCATAAAAAGGTCATACACACTAATCTTTTGCAAATCAAAGTTGCACTTTATCATTGAATAGGTTGAAATGATGCAACAATTATCAATCTTCTTCTAGCCATTCCATTCTTCGTATGCAACAAAAACAAAAGAACTCAAGTCTAAAAATTATAGTTGGGCATATTAATACCTCGATTTCATAATCTGGACCAAAAAATGTGCAAGCCTCATGGAACTGCATATAAAAGACTTTAGGGATGAAAATGGTACATTGTGAAGTGCAAAACCAACAATTTAATAGAAAATATAAGATAGACAGATACGTACCAGGGAATAATTTGAAAAATTAAAGGTATCAAACATGAACTGTAAAAACTAAAAAAGTAAAGTTTTTAGCACTCATAGCATCATCTAAGGAAACAACCTAAGGAGAAGCAATCGACAATAGTCAGTCTGTTGAATAGCGAAGTCGGAAAGCAAGAAAAAATATCGAACAACAACTTACCGGAATCGCAAACCCTAGGGAACAAATCGATTGTTTCACCTAAAGGATCCACCCTCCGTCACACCAACTCAACTGAACAACCTTCACTCTCTTCCATCTCCCCAAGACTCCAATGCCGGCTTCGTCAAGATCTTTAAGAATCAGGTGAGAGAAAAAAAGGAGATAGAGATAACGGTGTGTGGGTTTGTGATTTGATGAGAGAGAACAGATAGAGGCGAGGAAGACGCGCACAGTAAGCTCAGGGTCAATATTGTAATTTAAAAGTGAAATTTGTTTACATTACCAGACTTCTAAACCTTAAGGGGTGTTTGGGATTGAGTTTGAAAAGTCCTTTTTGACTTTTGAAGGGGTAAAAAGACGAAAATACCCCTCCAGAAGTCAGTAGAAGTTACTCCATCTTGACTTCTAGTGACTTCTGGAGGGGTATTTTTGTCTTTTTACCCCTCCAAAAGTCAAAAAGAACTTTTCAAACTCAATCCCAAACATGCACTAAAACTAATTATATATACGTGTCAGCTATACCTACATCCTCCTTTTCTTGCAAATTTTAAATTAACAAAATTGATCGTGTAATTGTATTCCACATTATTAGACTTTTAAAATTTAAAACTTATTATATATCCTTACCCTTTTTCTTTTCTTACAAATTAATTTGTCAATTCCTTTGCACTTACGTATGCATTACTTTTGGTGATAAATTCGGTCAATAAAATTTGCTTTAATTTTCTCTAAATAAAATTCAAGCCTACGTATGAGTGATGTACGTATATGTGTGTGTTTATATGTTTATATACCGACACAAATGACAAATCCATTCATTTGCATAACGCGCATAAGATTGGGTTCACGGTGTCGAACCATTTAAAGTTTTAGCAAATTCATTGGTTGCATATATGTCCTTAATATATCCTAAGGATCTAGATAAGATTCATAGCACATGTCACATGCACCAACGAATGATTAGATTTAATTTATGTTTAAAAACTAAATAAAAATTTAATAGTTAGACGCTGAAACAAAAATAAACAAAACATAAAAAAGTTCTGCAGCTCATAAAAATTTATCTAATTTAATTTGTAGAAATAGGATAAAATATAACCAAGTATTTTGGCAAAATGATAATATCAAGGCAATATGGTTTAGTATTTTTATTTTAACTACTCTTAATCAACTTTTAAAGCAGCATAGCTTCCCAACTGTAGTATTTAAACTCTACGAATACTATTAGACCAAATGCCCGTTAGTGGCAATATACTAGTTTGATAAGTTTTTGTATTGTAGATTTTAGAAAAAAACAAGCTAAAACGAGGCAGTTGTGCTTAAAAAGAAGATAAAGAAATGTTAGGGAGGAGGGGGCACTCCTCTAAATTATTCTGGACTATTTTGGAATCCATCAATCACACACTGTCACATTATAAGTATCCTGAACTACCATAAAACATCCAAAAAGCTGAAAATGCTACCCTAAACTACACTGGAACTTTTCTTTTAATATTAGAATAATTCAAAAGATAATTCACTTTTATTAAAAAATAATAAGCACAATAACTAAAAACAAAACATTCCATATTTAAAAATAAAAGATTACATAACTAATAGAGTAAAAATAATTTTTTTTGTTTGTATGACTTTGTTTAAGTTTTTGTAGATAATATTGTGTTTGTATGATTTTGTTTGAGTTTGTGTAGATAATATTGTGTATGTGTGTGAGTATTTACAGTGTAAAAAAAAATATATTTTTTACCTTAGCCCGCGCCCAACGGTCAAAATTTTAACGGCTATACAGCCGTTATACCTCGGCTACACATCGGCGAGTGTAACCCGATTAAACCAACCCGGGTGGCTACCCGAGGGGGTGGCGCCGGTGTTACCACCCGGGTACGTCATACTCGATACCCCTTCGGGCACCGGCCCCTCCTCCCTTAACGATCAACTAGTTTGATAAGTTTTTGTATTGTAGATTTTAGAATAAGTCCAAGTGCTTCATGAGAATACAATATGAACTATGAAGGAGAAGGACAGAAGAAAATAACCGGTGACCACTTTTTGGGCTTCAACTCACGAATGAAACTATGAAAGAAATAAAATGGATTGCAATGGAGCTTAACGTGGGCTTCAATGATAAGTATTGGGCTGACCAAATTTAAAGAAAACAAGCCATACCAAATCTATCTAGTAAGATTTAAACCTTCAATCTTTAATATAAAAATAAGACATCTCATTTCGTTATTATCTTAATTAACTTTTGTACATGAAGATTAATAATTTAATGATCTTTAGAATCATGTGTATATATGACAAAAATACAGATAATATAAACTAATCAACCATCACACTGGACCACGAAGAGAATACCAACTCATGTAGGTCTACAAGGTAAATCAACGTGCTTCAGTCATGTAATAATATTTTAGCTATCATCAAACCCATATGTTTATCACATGAGTTTACTAAAATAAGATTGAATTTTTATTTTTTCATTTCATATTCATATCAAAGGTAATTAACATCTTGACACATACATGTGTTCCCCTCGAATCAGCTCAATACGCCATCGGTTCACTAAACAGCAGTAGATGACATTCGTGGGGAAATTAGAACTTCAAGGGGAGATGCCTTGGCATTTGTTAATCCAATTGTTTCAGTCATGTCCACCGATGTGCCACCTAGTGTACTTATATCAAAATGTTGTAGCAAAGTGGCTACAACCAAATGCAATAGTTGAAGAGCCATAGCTATCCCCGGACAACACCTCCTCCCAGCGCCAAACGGGATCAACTCAAAATGCCCACCTTTAACATCAACATGCTTATGATTCGCCTCTAGGAATCTCTCTGGCCGAAACTCTGATGGATTGGACCATATCTCCGGGTCTTGTTGAAGGTTCCAAAGGTTGACCAACAACCATGTGCCTTTTGGGACATGATAGCCTGCAACCGTGCAATCTGCTGAAAACTCTCTTGTACCTCCAAGACGTCCTGCGGGGTATACTCGTAGTGTTTCCTTTACTATAGCTTGTAGGTAGACTAGATCTGTGATATCTGATTCGTTTACTTGTCGATCCCTTCCGATGACCCTGTCAAGTTCTTTATGTGCTTTCTTGAGGGAATGTGGATTATTCAATAATAGGGAGAGTGTCCATGTTAGCATAATTGTGGTTGTATCTACTGCACTTGCAATTAGAACCTGCAATGTTTCTTGTCATCGTCATATGCTGATCATTTGTATGCCAGTGACGGAACCAAAATCTCAGCTTTATGTATAAAAGGCCTACAAATCTCGGCGACAAGGATCAGTTTAAGTGCTTCACACTTTTTGGCTCTTCCCTGGTTGTAACATTAAATCTAACTTACAAAACACTATAAGAAAGAAATATACAACTTACCATGGCTGTTGACTTGATAATCATATCGGAATCGTATTCAGTCAGGCCTTCGGTTTCTACGGCAGATATCATCACATCCATGAAATCTTTCTCCTCAACATCTTCTTCCGATTTCCGCTTGCTCCGATGTTCTTGTAACCATTTTCCCACCATAATATCAATTTCGCGTGCGACTCTTTTCATCGCCTTCTCGTGGCCACCCAAATCTAACCATCCTAAGAAAGGAATTGCATCACCCACCACAAAAAGCCCCAAGAAATGGAAAAACTGCCTCATAGCTTCACGAGATCTTTTCATCTCTTCCTCTTCTTCGCTATTCGTAGCGCCACTATATCGTTTTCCCGCAACCATTCGAAGAATCACGTTCATGTTGAATTCCCCAAACCATTTCTTCATGTCCACTAATACCTTTCCCTGCTGATCTCTTTTCCCCCTCCAAAGCTCATACAAGTTTTTGATCGAGTTATCAATTTCAGATACTCGAACATGCTTAAGCTGATCAAGACGACGACTAGATAACAACTCAAAGGATATGATCCTACGCATTTCACGCCAATATGCACCATAAGGTGCAAAAGCAAACATCTCGTAGTTATATCCGAAAATCTTAGATGCTAGGTACTTTGGACGATTGGAAACAATTACATCATGGGTGGTAAAAATCTCCTTTGCAACCTGCCAACTATGCACCACCAAGACTCTATGTACACCGAGCCGGACGGTAAAGATGGGTCCATATTTGACCGCCATGGCAGCCAAGGTTCTATGAGGTAGGTCCGGTGATCCTCTAAAAAGGTTAAAGTGACCTACTATAGGCCATGCACCACTTGCTTCAGGCACAGCCTTGTGTTTTGCAGATTTCGGTATCAACGATATGAAGTAAAGGGCTAAAAATATAGCCAAAGCTCCAGGTATGAGTGTGTAGTTTTGTAGGAGGGAGAAGAGATCCATGAGGAATTGATTGTGTGATCTGAACAATGAGTTTGATGCTTATGTGTAGAGTGATTCTGCATACCCGTTCTATCTCATTCAGATTTTTTTTGCTTTTGATGGTAGAAAAGTAAAGATAAGAGTACGACTTTAAGCATGTCACTAAAGTCTTTTTCTTACTGTTTTGGCTCTATTATTTTATAATAGGTAAGCAATGACAAATTATCACCAAGAGTCTTTCAATACCATTCTTTAGTTTCAGTAAGTTGACACTTTACTAAGGGATAAGTACGAGAATCTTTTAATTAAATTAAAATCATTCTATATTTAATATTTCATGTTTTTACTTTCACGTACATCTTATTTCATGTTTTTGTCATCATACATGATCAACATGCTCAAGGCCTCCTCCAAAACCCTAATACCTGACCCTAAAAGCAAGCCATTTGCACGTAATCAGCTCCATCACCCGATGTAATCTCGTCAATTTTCTTTACTCCCTTTTCCGATGGCGCACGGAACATTGTTAGAAGCTCCTCTTGGTAATTACTTTGGTATTTTTGTGAATTATATAACCGGATGCCTTAACTGTATGGGCAGAGACATGAAATTTGTTTCTATATTTTCCAGCTCTTAATCATGAGGAAGATGATGCCATGAGGTCCTAGATCTAGATGTTCGTCAATTTTTCAGCTCTTAATATTTTAGTGTAGAAAATTTTAAAAAATCTGTTATTTTGATACATGTACCATCTTTCTCTAGCTGGATGGAAAACCATGTAAATGTCACATCTACAAATATCTAATCGTCCTAGCGATAAACTTCATGGTGTCATAAATCATTGTATGGTCATGACTCGTCATAAAATAAGAAATAACAAGTTCAATAAAAGTTTTTATGGGTATTTGATCATGAACATCACCTTCTTTGGAAGCTTTACTTCCTTTCGAGACTTGATCTCTGACATTTCGTCACCTTTTCTCGTCAACAAATGAGTTTCACCTAAGGCAACATGATACCCCATGGTTAGTATTTGTCATGTGCATTCATATCACTAAACATTATATATACATAAATCACAACAAAACAAGTCAAAACGCAAAAATGGACCCGAGCCCAGCGTAGTCTATGCCAACCCTAACCAAACCGTAGCATAAAATTCCATTGTTTTATAGCATCAACTGAAACATGTATCAATATATAACATTTAGTGAAATCTGGATAAAAAGTATTAAACTGACGTAGTCCCTAGCGTAATTATCAGCGTAAGACAGAATTCGCCAGAAAAGTTATGCTACGGGCAGCGGCATAACTTACGCTGGCCAGGTGCCAGATTTGGTCTTTTGCTCCCTTTGAACCTGATTCAAACTCATATGCTTTCGTGCTTTCAATATGCACCATAAACATCATACAAGGTACCTAATGATCCAAAAACTCAATAACTAATTGATTTACCCTTTAATCCCACCAATCAAACATTACATGGATGCTTCCAAAGGTTAAAAATTATACTTGGTTATTTACCAAAATATAAGAACAAATCCTTAGTTTGTATAAACACTTATACCTGCAATTCACACATGTATACACCAATATTCTTCGATAAATATAATGAGCTTGACAGTGGAATATTACATACCTTTCAAACCCTCATGCTGTGTAGGCTTTCTTAACATCAATAAGATGAGCTCATAAAATGATATAAATTGAATGGATTTACGCAATCCACACATCAAAGCAAATTTAGATAATCTTAGGAAATGTACATTCCAATTCAAGGTTTTGCATATAACATCACTTTATGTCCAATTAATCCATACATCAAAAGAAGTTTAGGAAATGAGACTTTTCATGATGAACTTACGAGTTTACTAGATCATATTGTTCACTTAAATAACATACTTGACCAAAATTAACCTTATATTATGAGCACCATTAGAAACACTTGCACTTGTAACATGTCAAAAAAACCAGTAACCAATTATATAGTTACAATATTCAAAGCAGACTTTAGATGGTTCGAAACGACCCATGCATACTTCACAAGGTCATAATAACCAGTATGTGATTTAAATAATTAGATAAAAATACTCTCACTAATTACAGTCTGATTAAGACTAGCCACAATAGAATGGGTCAATCAAAGACTCCTATACAATCGAATCACATAACTTCATTAGTATGGATCTACAATACAAAACACTTAATACAAAGTAAATGCTCGGTTATTAACTTGCTAACCTAAGGCAAGATCACTTCATTCATGTGATCTTAACAAATCGTAGAGCTTTGCATCAACATAACCTTCACTCATTTGAAGTCAATGATATTACTCATACCACATACAATCATTATGGACTATAGGCATTTAAAATAGAAAGAAAGATAATATATAACAAGTCAAATCTTTTGACGTCTCATAGGAGCATGATACTTACATTTGCCCGTAGGATTCTTCTTAGTTTATCTCCACCATTGATCTGTTGATTTCCAATCTTTAACATACCTAGCTTATTGAAAATCAACATATAATCTTTAGATAAAAATAACATACAATTATTTCAAATGTTAGATTAGAAACAACAAATCATGTCATGCAAATAGATTACCCTTAGTGGGTGTTTGGGAGTGTTCTTTACTTGCTTTTTAACTTAATAAGATAGAGGAAAGACTCGCCTACACCTACCCCAGACCCTGCTCTTGAGTGGGATAGACTGGGTTTGTTTGTTTGTTTTTGTTAACTTAATAACTTTTAAAAATTTTAAAAATTATTTTATAGTGTTGCTACACGAATCCTAATCAAGAGATTAAGACCGAGGAACAGTGCAAAGATGGGATTATGACCACGGATTCGAGTTTGACAGGATGCGGCTAGGCTTTGCTTTGACTGAGCTGGGCTTCGGCTGAATCACACTTCAACTGAACTTGGTTTCTGCAAGACAGAAACAACACCGTGAGCCTCGCCACGGGCAGAAGGGATTTCTCCCCGTGACCAACCTCCGGTGTGAGAATAAGTATTTGTATTGATGCGAATTTGAAAGGTAGAGTTAACAAGTAAGTAGTTTGTAGTGAGTTAGGATGATGTGTTTTGGAACATACCTGAGCCTTTGTATTTATAGTGACTTACATGTGTCAAATTCCTCCATGCAAATCTATTTCGAGACATCTGAAGCTTAGACATTCAGACTGAGATTTCTTGGTTGCTGGGTTGTTTTCCATTTTGGTGCAAAGGTTTTTCTACTTAACATTAATGCACTTTGTCCCTTATAGTTGACATGCATTTCATTGGTTGCTTAATGGCCACCCTGCTGAGTCTGTTTCCTTCAGGATTTGTCTTCTAGTCTTTGTCTTCTTCTGCTTCTGATTGTGTTCCTGAAGCAGCCAATGACCTTCTCTATTCATTTATCAAATTCTTGACGTTTCTTGATGTTGATTTCTTGGACGATTTCTTAAGTATTGAATTATCTCGACTGGAAATCCTGAAACGCACGAGGGTTGGGCTTCTTTGTGTTGGGCCGCGGCTGGAAGGTTCCGAAAGGTGGTGGGCCGCGGCTGGCCTTCGGCTGTTCGCGGCTTCTTGTTCTTGGCATGCAAGGCTTTTTGGGAACATCCCCTTGTGCCGCGGCTTAAGGCTACTGGATGCACCACTCGCTGGCAAGAATGGAAATGTTGCTCGTTTTCTTCTGGGCCGCGGCTGGGGTTTCGAGGCACCCGCGGCTGGAGTCTTATGCCCATGCTACGTTGGGCCGCAATTGAAGTTCCGAAGCACCTGCGGCTGGGGCGAGTCTTATGCCCATGCTACGTTGGGCCGCAATTGAAGTTCCGAAGCACCTGCGGCTGGGCCGCGGCTTTGAAGTTCCATGCTACGTTGGGCCGCGGCTGCCCATGCTCGTTTTCTTCCTTGCCTTGATCGGGTGATACCCCATGACAATCGAATCCGGGTGTTACCCCATCAGATGGTAACGAGGGAAATAAGTTAATAAGTTAATGCATACTAACTTGTTAACTTATTTGACAAGTCAATAAGTAAAAAATGACTTTTCAGAAGAATCCCAAACACCGATTGAGCATATGGTTCCATATCATTCATACGCATATAATGAGGTTTTCATCATAATTCATTCAAATACATAATCACGCAGCAACATGTATATCACATTGATAGATTCACATAGTCAACAACATTTAAAACCCCCAAATTTTAAAACCTTCAAATTTTATCATGGATTACATACACATATAAAACCCCCAAATTCTAGGGTTTAAGAGGTGGAGAATCACATACCTGTGATAGATTTGTGCTAACTGAGAGAGTAGTATACACCATAACTGATGGATTTGCTTACAATTGAAACGCCACAGGCCCACAGCCCACACAGATGCTCAAAGGGCTTCAATTTTGACCAAATTTCTAGTATTTGACCGCTTTTAAATTGAAGTTTAAGTATTGGCAGAACTAGCCCTTAAACTTTCACCAAACGTTATAAATTATAATGACTTCCGGAACTACTACATTTATACACACTAAAAAGTTATATGATTTTTTACTTATGATCGTCTCATGTGAGTTGAATAAAAAATGTACTTTTATAACGGTTTAAAACTTTAAATAATTACAAATTTTAAAGCATAAAGTGTAAATGTTAAAGCTCGAGTCCGCCATGGCTCGCTCAGGTTTAACTGTCCGACCTAATTTAAGAACCGGGTGACGTCAAATATAT
>BJCN01335473.1:0-11137 GCA_018326445.1 Flaveria brownii
GGAAAGACTCGTCACGACCTACCCCTCCCAAACCCTGCTCTTGAGTGTGATATACTGGGTATGTTTGTTTGTTTGTTTTGTTTGAATAATCCAAAATTAGAGATCTTAAATCCAAATTTTTCAATCTAAATAACCTTCATAAAATCCTAAATTTTAGCCGATATATCCTATCCCTGTATGATATCTTCTCCCCTCTTCTTCTCAACCCACGAGGAAGGTAAGATCAGTGGGGCGCCTTGAATCCCCTCTGATTCTCCTTCAAATCCCATCGTTTTTGCAATCTTTCACATCAATCTTTCAAACCCATGATCGATTTCACGTTTCCTTACCATATGCGCACTTGAATTGCATCTTTTCTGATCGTTTTCCCTTCGATTCATTCGTCTATAGTGAAAGATAATCATAAGAATCGGTCGAGGAATTCGAATTCTATTTGATCGATTATCCAAAACCCTCGAAGGAAAACGGATTTCAATTAGAGAAACATGTCGACGACGGTGGATTGGTCGGAATTACAACCGGAATTGATCGATTCAGTAGCGAAGAAACTCAAAGTTCTCAAGGATTACATACGATTCAGAGCTGTTTGTTCCAATTGGCGAAAATCAACCCCTAAAACCCCCAAACATCTCCCGTATCAACTCCCATGGTTGATGTTTCCTCAAAGCAGTAATCAGAGTCGTCAATCGCATCTCCGATCGTTTTTCAGCCTCTCCGATGACAAGATCTACCGCTTGAGTCTTCCGGAAGCTTCCAATGTTCGTCGTCGATGTGGGTCTTCTCACGGTTGGCTTGTGATCCTCGAAGAAACTCCGGCGATTTTCCTTATTAATCCGTTGACACGAGTGAAACATCATCTTCCACCTTTGTCTTCGTTTCCTAACGTCACAAAGTTCAATTTTTATGATGTGGGAAGAGAGTACACTCTCAAGACTTCAGATGGGGATGTTTACACCTGCAATTTGAAAGAAATGCGTGATTCTTTTATTAAAAAGGTTGTGTTTTCTTCAAGCCCATCTGATGAGAATTCAGATTATTATGCTGTTGTGATTCTTAACCAAACAGGTGATCTTGCTTACTGTAAAAAGGGTGATGATTCTTGGAGATTTGTAGATGATGCACAGTCTTATTGTGAGGATGTTGTTTATCATAAAGGGTGTTTTTATGCTGTGAGTAAATATGGAACAATCGCGGTGTGTGATGTATGTAAGGATTTGCCAGTTGTTTCTTTTATCCATACACCATTGCAGGTTGGTGGTGATATGCAGTATCTTGTTAGTTTAGATGACGAGTTGCTGTTGGTTACGCGGTATTTGGAGTTGGGATTTGATGTTGATCAGCATCAGCTTGATATCTTCTACAAAACGACTGAATTTCGCGTGTTTAAGCTGGTGTTGAATGGGTCAATGTGGGAAAGTGTTTATAAGTTGGATGATTGGGCTTTGTTTGTGGGAGAGAATTCATCAATGGCGTTTCGTGCTTCTGATTTTGAAGGGTGTAAAGGGAATCAGATTTATTTCACTGATGATTATTCTGAGTGGAATTATGATGGCGCGGATGGGGATCATGATTTGGGTGTTTATGATCTGGAAGATGGTAGTGTTGTAGCTTTGCCATGTTATCCAAGAAAGTTTTACAATGGGAGACGATGGCCTCCGCCTATTTGGGTCACTCCAAGTCTGCATTGATCGCGTAAGTCTTCAATGTTAAAGTCTTGCTGTTTGTGTATTATGTTAAATATATAGTTTCTTCCATTGTTGCATTCATGCATTTGTTACATAGTTTCTGTCTTCACGGTTTGTTGGTTATATGTACTATGTATGTAAGTAAGTTTACAACTATCTTGAAATGACATAATTTTAGTATAGAAAGATACAAGTACCAGTGAAGTCTTTATGCCCTGACTAGTCACTTGCGACCAGCTTACGATCATGGGCTTGACAAAGTGATGAACTTTTGTCACGAGTCAACGGTTCAAGATTCACTGTATATGAGCAGTACAGATTTGTAGTTTGACATGTTAGAGATAAAATAGACCCGTATATAATAAGCACCCGGGTCAAAGTTGTTGCCTCTATAAATTGCAAGTCATTTAAGTTTTGGAGCCTTTTGTGTATTTTTCTTTTTGTTTTCCTTGTGAAATTTCGAGTGATCGTTGTTGCATTTTATAGATGTAACTTATCATGGCTTATACAAATTGACATCGGCTGCAGATTGTTTGAATTTTGATTATTCAACAATGTGCATCATATGTTTGCATAGAGTACCTTCTTGAGTACAACTTTGAGTCTAACTCATCATTCTACTAATTGGAAAACACATCCCTTAAGTTTATCTTCTAGTTGATTCTTTGTGTTGTTTGTTGTGTAATATTATGTAGGTAGTTTTATGGAGATCATTGAATTAGAATCACTTTTTTCATATTTCAGGGGAGGGTAGGGCTATTATATTAGCTCGAAGCTCGTTCGGAAAAAACTAGTTTACTACCCGAGTTAGCTTGACTTGAAACATTTACAAAACCAAGCCATCTCGGCTCGGATCGTTTAAACTCGAGTTGACTAGATTTTGGCTCCGATTGTTTATTTTTTATTATATATATATGTATGTGTGTAGTTTATGAGTGGTGAATGTTCTGTTTAGTCTACTTGTCACTTCGTAATAACAATAGTTATATAAACTAGGAGGGTTCCTGCGCACGTTGCACATGAAACTCTACAACGAAGCCAAACTTTATATAAGCGAATACAAAAAAAAATACCATAATAGCTATCGTTTCACACAAAGTTAAAACAATTGACAATTATGATTCGGAGTCCCAATAACCCAAACGTCAAAAAATAGTTGGAAAGATCAAAGTTAAATGGCACAAAGTTAAAATACAAAGTTAAACTTGAACTCCTAATAACCAATTTTTTTTTTCCTTTATAACAAAAACAGCTGGAAACATCAAACAAAGTTGAGTGCAGAAAAGCTTGAGGGTAGCAACAAAAACATGAATTTGTTCATAATGTAAAGACACTCCATTTGAAACCTCCTTCATGCAGTATCTAATTGGGACTTTGTTGGCTCCATTTAAACATATCCACCGCATACATTTTTGTTTCTATATAGTGAAACCTTTTAATTCTTTAGTAAGAAAAACATAAGAAAAGTAAAAAACCAATGATGCTTATTGTGTTCATTAGTAATATATAAGAAAAATCCTAAAATGCAAACAAATTACCTTATTCTCATCCAACTCCCATTCTTTGGCATATGCTTATGCTAAATGTAGCATATTCCTATTTCATTGATTTCATTGATGGCATGGTATACCAGATGACCCGATTGAGCCACACCATTATTGTAATGTAATCTATTTCCCTAAAACGTCTCCGCAATAATATTACAATCAACTTCTTGGAATCAACATGTGCATAAAATTTAAACATTTCATCCAACAAACATAATTCGAATTTAAACAACAAAAAAATATAATTCAAACTTAAACACATATGCCCAAACAATCCATTAGTTATTTATATAAATACCATCAGATTATCAATAAATAAAGCCAAATTGTTGTATCTTGTCACAATATTAATGTACTGAATCGATTATAATATGAAGTTAAAAGTATCAATAATTTGAATCTTCAATAGAACCCTAACTGGGAGAGAGAGAGCAGAGACAATAGTTCATTGGAACCAAGAGAACATTAAGAGAGAGATATTGGTCTCTTCTACTTCTACACAACAAGGTACAATATATATATCCCTAAAAAAGAATGAGCAGATGCCCTAGAGGAGTTCCTAGCAGCAAAGAAGAGGGCCCAGCAGCAAGAGCCCAGCAGCAAAGGCCCGATGCAAAAGCCTGCACAAACAAAACAAACACAAACTAAAAAAATGAAGAAAAATGCAAATCAAATTGACCCAATAAAATTTATAATTTTAACACCCCCCTCAATTTGATGGCGAAAACATGTCGAACATTTTTAAAGCCTTAGACAAAAAACCATGTTGTTGGATTAGTAATCCTTTTGTAAAAATATCTGCCACTTGATTGACAGAAGTTGTAGGAACTGTTTTTATAATTCCTGCTGAATTTTTTTCACGTAGAAAGAATAAATCAACCTCAAAGTGTTTTGTTCTATCATGAAAAACCGGATTGGCAGCAATTGACAAAGCTGCACTATTGTCGCAGTTTAATGCAACAGGCAGCTCAACAACAACACCCAACTCTCTCAGCAGGTTAATTAACCATAAAATTTCACACGATACAGCACACATGGCTCTATATTCAGCTTCAGCTGATGATCTCGACACAATTGATTGTTTCTTACTTTTCCAAGATACCAGGCAGTCACCAACAAACACACAAAATCCAGTTACAGATTTTCTAGACTCAAGGCATTTAGCCCAATCTGAGTCAGCATAGGCTAAAATGTTAAATGTACTACTCTTAGAAAATAGAATCCCTTTTCCGAGGGCTCCTTTTAAGTACCTCAACAGACGAAGTGCAAGTTGTAAGTGAGAGTTTGTGGGAGCATGCATAAATTGACTCAAATATTGAACAGCATAAGATATATCAGGTCGAGTATGAGAGAGGTATATTAATTTTCCAATTAATTTTTGAAAACCAGTAACATTTTCTAGGAGTGTTTCATCCTTTTTACAAAAACTTGAGACTAAAAAATGTTGCTCAATTGGTGTTACGACTGGTTACAACCACTCAAGCCAAACTCGGCAAGAAGATCTAAACAATATTTTCTTTGTGAAAGACAAACTCCCATATCAGATCTTATAACTTCAATACCAAGAAAATATTTTAACAGCCCGAGATCTTTAATTAAAAACTTGGTATTTAAAAACCTTTTTATCTTATCAATTTCAGACTTGTTGTTTCCAGTAATCACAATATCATCAACATAAACTAACAAGACAATAAACACATCATTCTTAGACTTAATAAACAAAGAGTGATCACATTTACTTTGCACAAAGTCTAATTCTAACAGCACACCAACTAATTTTTCATTCCACACTCTTGGGGCTTGTTTGAGGCCATATAAGGATTTGTTTAATTTACATACTTTTGACTCATTTTCAGAGAAGTACCCTTCAGGTAAACACATATACACATCCTCATTTAAATTGCCATATAAGAAAGCATTATTAATATCTAGCTGAAATAGAGGCCAATCTTTTTGAACAGCTAAGGCTATAACACAACGAATAGTTACCATTTTAACGACTGGGGAAAAGTCTCATCAAAATCCAGCCCTTCTTTTTGACTAAAACCCTTTGCGACAAGCCTAGCCTTATATCTCTCCACCTCACCGGTTGATTTATACTTAATTTTAAAGACCCACTTGCACCCGATTGGTTTTCTTCCTATGGGTAAATCTACGAGGGACCACGTGTTATTCCTATTTAAGGCCTCCATCTCCTCGTTCATAGCATTAACCCATCTTGGGTCATTTTTTGCTTCATAGAAATTTCGTGGTTCAACAGTCTTATTTAGGATGGATGAAAAGCATTTGTTATCAAGAGACAATTTAGAGTAATTAATGACCTTTTCAATACCATATTTTACCTTTCCTTCAACAATAAAATCATCAAGTTTTTTTGGAAATTTAGTATTACGACTTGACTTTCTAGTTTGGACAGATGGATCATTAACACCCTCAGAGGTGTTATTTTCATCATTCATTGACTTGCTACTGTTTGCCTCCTCGGTGCCATCACTTTGGACAGGTGGTTGCTGAATTCCAGCCATACCATGTCCTAAATCACTTGGTGATTTAGGAGTTTGCTGAAATTCAGCATCCTCACAACCGTCCGAAGTGTTGCAGCCGGTCTGCACTACAGTAGGGTTCTCATTGATGTTAACCCTCCTTTCATCATCGGGTGTTTCACCATTAAAATCATTTGACTGACTAGATTCAAAGTTATCAAAAAAGTTTAAGTTGTTAACACTCGACTTAAGATAAATTTCATGCCCAAAACCACCATCAACATTATCGCTTTTAAATGGGAAAACATTTTCATAGAATTTTACATCTCTAGAGAAAACAACTTGTTTTTTTTCAAGACTCCACAATTTATATCCTTTTTTTAAAGACTGAATAACCAATAAAGACACATTTTTTAGCTTGATTTCCAAATTTATTATTATCATTCAAAATAGTATAGAAACACAGACAGCTAAACACTTTAAGGTGATTTAAAGAGGGTTTAAAGCCAAACAATAGTTCATACGGGGTTTTACCATTTAGAATGGAGGAAGGAGTCCTGTTGATTAAGTAAGCAGCAGTTAGCACACAATCAGACCAAAAACGAAGGGGAATACCTCCCTGGAATAAGAGGGTTCTAGCAACATTTAATAGGTGTCGGTGCTTTCTTTCTGCAATGCCAATCTGTTGCGGGCTATATGCACACGAGGTCTGATGAATAATTCCATTTTTCCTTGTAAAGTCTGTCATTTGATTATTGACAAATTCTGTTCTGTTGTCACTTCTAAAGATCTTTATAGTTTTTCCAAATTGGGTTTTTATGAGATTAAAAAAACTTTCTATATTTGAAAAAACCTCATCTTTACTTTTTAGCAAGTATACCCAAACAGACCTTGTGTAGTCATCCACAATAGACAAAAAGAACCGATAACCTTCCCGACTAGACACCCGATATGGACCCCATACATCTAAGTGAACAAGGTCACCTATGTTATTTGATTTATGGTCACTTAAGGGAAAGGGTTCTCTATGTTGTTTGGCCTTATGGTAGATTTCACATGGAACAAGATCCTTTTTAGATTTCAGATTTAATCAGTTTTAAGAACAGTCAAAACTTTATCTAACGGGTGACCTAATCGAGAGTGCCAAAGATTTGAAACACTAATGCTATTAAAACACACCTTAGCAAATTTATAAGAGTCACCACATAGATACAGACCATCAACTTGATTACCAATCACCATAACTTTCTTTGTGAGAGAATCCTGAATATAGCATTTATGTTCATTAAAAACAACTTCTAGTTTATTTTCTCTAGCAAGTTTGTGCACAGACATTAAGTTCACAAAATAGTTAGGGACAACTAGCACATCCGATAAAACCTCCTTCACTTAGTTTTAGACTCCCTATCTTTGTTACTAAAGCATCAGTTCCATTAGGATGTTTAACTTTAACACCATATCCTAACACATCAATTTTATTTTCTAAACACGAGTCATCCATAACCATGTGCTGGTTAGCCCCAGAGTCTACAATCCATCCTGTTAAGGAGGGTGAAGACTGACATGCAAAATTGAACGCATGTGCACCAAAAAAACTAGAACATACAGAACTAGAACAGATACCTCCAAAATTGGAGTGTTGTGAAACATCATCATTTTTCTCATTTAATAGCCCAAGTAGCTTGGAAATCTGCTCAGCAGACAATGAAGGAGAGCTAGGCAAAGTAACATTGCTAGACACAGCAGGTTTTTTTGACTGATTATTCGACTGACCAGTTCGAGGTTTGTATCCTTGGGGATACCCAATAACCTCGAAACACCTATCAATCGTATGGCCCAGTTTGTTACAATGAGTGCATTTAAGATTAGGGTTAGGTCCACGTGAAAGTTTCTTTTTATTTTCAAAAGACTGATTTGTTTTTGAGACAAAACTGACATTCTGATTTTTTGAGGATGAACTTGAACCTCTATAAGACTCTTCTCTTGATACTATTGAAAATGCAGTTTTTATTGTGGGAAGGGGATCCCGGGTTAGAAGATTGGTTCTCACTGGTTGATATACATCATCCAGTCCCATTAAAAATTGCATTAATTTGATCAAGTGATTAAAATCGTTGAATTCTTTAGATGCTTGACAGGTACAGGCAGGTAGTTGCACTATTGCATCAAACTGTTTCCACATTGAAGTAAGTTTATTGTAATATTCAGAAACAGATGAACCGTTTTGTTTAACAGAATTCATTTTTTGGTAAAGCCCAAACACCATCGACCCATCAACCTTATCATATGTTTCTTTTAAATCTTTCCAAACCTCAGAAGCTAACTTAGAATATACTTGACCAACATACAGTTCTTCACAGACAGAGTTTAACAACCAAGTGAGCACAACAGAGTTGCATCTTTCCCATTGCATGGAGAGAACAGAATCATTAGTAGGTTTTTTACAAGATCCATCAATAAATCCAACTTTGTTTTTTACTTTTAAAGCAAGTAGCATAGAGTTAGCCCAAACTGTGTAATTTTCATTTCCTTTTAATTTAACATTCACAACAGTCAGACAACTAGAATCGCTAGCATGAAGATACAATGGATCACTAGCATCAAGTTTACTAATAAGGGTTTCAGTAGTAACCACAGTACCAGAATTTTCAGCCATAATGACAAAAAATAGAACATGCAAGAATGAATGACACACAATCACGCGCACAGAAAAGACAACTCAGACCAGAGCCAGGTTTTCACACCATTCTTGATGGCAGATCAAGGATTAGTCAGAGTTGGTAATGCAAAGCACACACAATAGAGAAGTACGCAGTGATGCAGCACATAAACAGTAATACGAAAAACAGAATCAGGGGATGACACCCAGAGACAAAGAACCAGGTGCTGGTACTCCTAACCCAGCCAAAGATGCCTAAGAGATATACTAAACAGATAAAAACAATGAGACAGTAAGATGGAAAGATCTCACCAAATCCACCCAAGTTAGGGTAATCCAAGAGAAGAAGAGAACAGGATCTGTAACCTTCACTTAGGGTTACAGAAACACTGTTAGAAAATCCTCACAGCAACAACAGATATACACGAGCAGCCCGATGATCCACTTCGTAGCAACTGATCCACCAAATTAGGGTTTGAGAAAAAACCCTAATAACACCCATAATAGATGATGGGATGAGAACGACTACCACCGAGAGTCGTCGAGGGTTTTAACTTTGGGTTTTGAGATGAAAAAAACCCTAATAACCGGTTAGTGTTTCCGAGAGAGAAGACCCAAGGATTAGCGAGTATAAACAGCGGAAGACCAGAATCAGAGCCCTTAGAGCTCTGATACCATGTCAAAAGTATCAATAATCTGAAGTAGTCAATTCAACCAAACCAGAAATAAGATGAACAATATGATTCAGTTAACACAAGAAATCAAAACCATCTAAGCCATCAGTATAATGATTCAGACTAGAACAACTCTAGTGAAACACGAGAGCTCAAGGGACTTGAATCTTCAATAGAACCCTAACTGGGAGAGAGAGCAGAGACAATAGTTCACAAGAACCGAGAGAACATCGAGAGAGAGGGATATTGGTCTACCTTCTTCTACACAGCAAGGCACAATATATATATCCCTGAAAATAGAACGAGCAGATGCCCTAGAGGAGCTCCTAGCAGCAAAGAAGAGGGCCCAGCAGTAGGAGCCCAGTGAAAGCCCAGCAGCAAAGGCCCGATGCGAAAGCCTGCACAAACAAAACAAACACAAACTAAATAAATGAAGTAAAACGCAAATCAAATTGACCCAATAAAATTTATATTTTTAACACCATGTGGTTACCATGATGATATTAATAATTACAATAACTTCCAGGTATGAAGCAATAAATTTACCATGATTTTCTTATTATAAATTTGAAATCAACTTAACAATTTTACTTACAAAGTATGAAAAAGTAAAACAAAAACTCAATGACTCTTCGAAACTCTCGCTATAACATGTCATGTTGAAATTAAATATATTTGTAGTTTATCTTTTAATTACAGACTTATATTTTTAGAAGACACAGATTTGCAGGAAAATGGAGGGGCTCCTAGGAGTTTATGAAAAGTTGAGGGGTAGAAAAAAAAGGATATACCATTAAAAAGTAAAATCGCTAGAAGGAGGGCTTGAACCTCCGACCTTGTGGTTAACAGCCACACGCTCTAACCAACTGAGCTATTCCAGCTAGTGGTAAAATCTTTAATGTTACATCTATAATAATATATTTCTATTGTTTTACATAAAATTTATACGCACTTTGATTTTAGTAGGTCACTTTGCACATTAAACAATTGTTGTTGGGCCTTAGGCCATAAAAGCCACAACAAATTAAAGCTTAAAAGTAAATAAAGCCGACGCCCAATGGTCTTAGTTTCATTATGAACTTTTCTATTTAGTTTTTTTCTTTTAAATATATATTAGTTAATAATCAATTTAAAATAGTATTTTGACTGCGCGTCACACCGGTTCGAATAAAATTCATATCAAAATATAAGTGAAAATAAGCATATCGTAAAGAATATTATAAATAATTATGACGTTTTGAAAATAACTAAAAATCTATTATAATTGAACTTCGGGTTTTGGCTGCACGTTGCGGCGTTTGGTTTAAATAAAATTATATCGAAACGTACGTGTATATAATCGCGCCACATTACTGTATTCAAAATTTTTAAGAAACATTACGCTGTTGTGGAAAAAAATAAAATATATTATATTTGACCAGGATTGGTTTCGAACAAAACTTACATCAGAACATAGAGAAAATAATCACATCATAATAGTGTATGCAAAATTTAAGAAAAAATACATGTTTAAAGTTAGAGTAAATTACAAATTGTGTCCTTTATTAATACACAAAATTACACGGTATGTCCTTTAGTTTTAATAATTACATCCAATGTCCTTTTTTTAAAATATATGCACACCTATTGTTCTTTACACTAACTTTCAGTTAAATACCGGTCATCTTCACCACTTACAACAACTCACACACCATTAAAACCCCTTGAACTCGAATAAACAATAATGGTAAGATTAAAATCCCTAATTTACTTTTTGTATTTCGTTGCTCTTTGAATTTCTGGGTTATGTTGTTTTGTGATTAACGAGCGACTAATAGTTTATTTTCTTGCTTTTGCAATTATAAGCATTTCAAAGAATCACAGATAATCTCCAAGTTTTTGTTCTTTATTAATTTTTCATTATTTGTTGGTGCGATTAATTTATAAAGTTTTGACGATTGGTCGAATGAACACACACTAATAGTGATTGTTTCACCAACTTACCTAACGATCTGATATTTTTTTAATTTTCTTTTTTCATTTAAAATTTTTATTTTTTATAATTTTTTTAATATATTATACGTGAAAAAAAATGATAAAAATAGCCTCA
>BJCN01335475.1:612-14163 GCA_018326445.1 Flaveria brownii
TTGGAAGCGGTCTCTCTACCGATCTGGATAGAGGAAAGACTTGCCACCACCTACCCCTCCCAGACCCTGCTCTCGAGTGGGATATACTGGGTTTGTTTGTTTGTTTGTTTGTCATATGTTGAAATATGTGTATTTGTATTTCTTCCAATTCAATGTCAAATTTATGGTTTATATAAATGTTTTCTAACTAGCTTTATATATTTTATTTTGCATGTTGTGCCTCGTATATATGACGGAAGTTTCGAGTGTTGCTGGGCTATTAAGCATGTTGAAGCTATTGCGGATTGGGCTTGTTAATATGGAGTTGCGCTTAATGCAGTTGGTTCATCTTATTGTTATATACTTGAAGGCAGACAAAACAACTAACATGGTCGATGTATTCTTCTTCTTTTCCATCTAGGGTTTTAATCCTCATGATAAGTCATCTACTCAACATCAAGATCTGATATTGGTCATTTATTTTTGTCTAATCAGTTTTAGTCTCAGTCTCTTTCTTTGTCTTTGATGCCTTATGTTTTTGTTACACTTGGTTTTGTTAGGGTTTCTAATATAGTGATGATCCATGTCTTTCTAGAGCGTGTCTTATAATTTTTGTATTTGGTCATCCTGTTCTTGATCTGATTTATCTTCTTGATTGGATTTCTTTGTTATGGTACTGTGAATTGTTCATGGTAGATCCATATTAGTTTTGTTCTTGTTCAATTTAGGGTTAAATATCTTTGGTTTGGTCAATAAGAGTTTAAATTATTATTTCTTGACATGATAATATAGACAATATCAATAGTTCTCAAATCATGAATCACACATAGCTAAATGTCTCTTGATTACGTGAGTACGTGACTTCATAAATAGGCAAGAGAATTAGTGACGATGACAACAAACCATTTCAACAATTCAAATCTTGATTCCATTAATTTATTATAGAAGCGTCTTAAAAATCATCCACCCATCGCAAACTACAATTTACCAATCTGGTCAATTAACAAAGGTATTGACAATCACACGACCCAAATCGAAGTTAACACTTCTAGAATTTCAGTCCATAAACTAACACCACATGGTTTCTTCATTAAATAGACGTCGTGTATGAAGAAGGGCCTCCAATTCTTCCACATGTTCTATTTGACAAGTCTTTCTTTTAATTTTTTGTTACTTGATACTTCAAATCATGGTGATTCATTTATTTGAATTGGTATGTTTTTAAAACAAGTGTGGAATGGGTCAACTTTTTCTTTCTTTTAATTTTTTTGACATAAACTTTTTGACAATTTTATTTTTATTGATTCTGTTAATTTCTTATATATTAACTATATTATTTTTTATATTTTTATTATTTATAATCTTATTCTTTTCTTAAATGCTATACAACCACTCGAACCATAAAAGTTGTAAAACAAGTGCTTCAATGAGATAACAATGCTTAATTTGTACAGTACAATTATTTTAGTACTGGTATGCACATGTATGTTCGGAAAACACCTTAACCAAACTACTTAGACAATATTTTGTAATAAGTTTCAATTACACTTAAGATATGTATGGTTATGTACAAATTACAATAATTCATTCAACTTCACTCATAGCTAGCTTTTAGGGCACTTATAACATTCCAGACTTAAACCAACGATCAAACATCTCAATCGGAATATCACGTACTTTCATGTGACGTGAGACATTATCATACAAGTGCACTGCCTTTCACGTACTCCGTAAAAGCCAACGCCACCAGACCCAACATCGCGAGCCGCCCGTTCCACAGCTCGGCGTCCGAAGTCATGAGCCCACTCGACTTCGACTCGGCTCGCACCCCTTTGAACAAAGGCACCAACGACGCCAGTGACAGCACCACGCTCGTCGCAACAAAGGCCGCAACGCCACCGTTGGAGACCTGACTGAAGACGTCTTGACCGCTGCTCAACTCCACCGCCATCGCCGACACGAACCCGATCATCGCCAGCCTCCCGTTGATCCTCTCGGGTGCGGGCCCACTGAACGCCAACACGTCGGAGAACTTAGTGCTCACCTTTGGGGCTGGTGGTGGAGTTGATGCTGTTGAAGCTGCTTCGGTGGAAGGTGGTTGTGGATCTTGTGGTGCCTGTGACGTCATGCATTTGATGGAGAAATTTCTGAGGTTTCTTTTGGAGAATTGGGAGGTGGTGGTGATACGTGGGACTGTGGTTGTTGCCATGAAGAGTGAAGAAGCTGCCATTGTGTTATGTGTAATGAATGAGAGAAGGTTGAGATTGTGGTGATTGCTGGTGTTTGTTGATGGACTGATGGTTGTTGGTGATGGTGGTGGTGGGTTATATAGGGAGGGGGGTGAGGACAAAGAGTGGATATTTAGAGGGCCACGTTAGTCACTTTTGGGAGGGGTTCACGTGGCTTTCGAATGAGCCGGTGAGAGGTGGTTGTGGTGAGTTGGGCCTCTCCATGTGTTTGAGTGATGTAGTGATGTGGACTGTGGAACTTTCTAGGTGCTTTGCGTGACGTTGTTTGTAATGTGTGGATTACAGTTGCTAACATGTGTAATAGGATGGTTTGTAGGTTTAATAATGTAGTTTTTATAAGCATATGTGTGTATAAGCTAATATGGAAGACGTGATAATTAAAAGTATTGAATATAATATGTAGGGAGTTAGAGTTTATGTTTAATAGAAAATAATGTTACTAATATACATTACTAGCCTCTTATCATCTAGAGATCATCTCATGTTTGTCTTGAGCTTAGCTAAGGATGGTTGGGATCTTAATTTAAAGAGATGTATAGCAGTATAAACACTAGGGTTGATTTATTTTTCAACTACTTTTGTTTTGTAATCAAAGGTTCTAGCTTAATGATAATAAAGTATGCAGAAAAAATGTTGCTATTGAAGTAGTTGGGTTTTTAACCTAACAGGATTAAAGATTTAAATTTTAAAGTAGGATTAAAGGATATGAGCATGTGAGTTAACCACTCTAACAAAAGATTGTAAATTTTCCTACTCATTTGTTACATGGAAGTTCCCTTACATGATGGGAAAGTTAAAGGAGGATTAGAGGCCTTCTTTGCTAAAGTAAGGGGATTGGGGCCTTTACAACAAAGACATGAAACAAGGAACTTCAACTTTGACACAAGGTGAGACTTTTTTTTGGAATTGAACTAATAGTAGTGAACGACATTAAAATTTATTTTTCGTATATGTGTTTTGAAATGCAATTCTGTGTTTATCTTTAAAAACTCATTATTTTGATTGTCTCGTCTATATTTCTATTTTTTATAATACGATCTTCGCAAATCGTTGAGCGGGAAATTCACCCTTTAATCTAGGGTTAGTAACTTTGGGTTACTGTTTAACAAAAGGTCAGCTAATTTTTCAACCAATATTTTTTATAAGCACCAATAACATAGTCATTTTCTTGTAGTTCGACATATTCCCTCTCCTCTAAATTTTTTCTTGTAGTTCGACATATTCCCTCTCCTCTAAATTAAAGTGACTAAGTAAACAAGAAAACTTATATGATAACCCAATTTTAAAACTTATGGTTTTGTTTTCCCCACTAGAGAAAATTTGTGTTTGCTAACACTGTTTAATGTTGTTTAGAGGAAAGAACGCATTTAAAGAAATCAAAATTGAACATAAAAGTTGAAAGGAAGAGGTGATAGGCTTAACGGTTACGTAGTCACTTGTCAGCAATCATAATATTGTTCATATTAAAACAATTTCATTGATTCTCTTCTCAAAACATCTTCACCTCCTCTGTCTATAACCTAGATACCAAAACTTTACTTTTATAGCATGTTAGCAAACGAAATTGAAACCTTGAAACCTTTTCAACATTCAGGCTCATCTTGGTTCCACTGAATTCCTACCATAGCCTCTTAAAAGTCACATGCCTAACTTAAGTTGTGATTTATCTGATATTGCTGATTGGCAAGATATTTACCAACACTCAACCCAAATCTAATTTAACGCTTCTAAAATTCCCTACATAAATTAGCAATTCCTTTGACCACTTAATAAACAACTTTATAGAAAATGGTGTAAAACTCCTTATTATTAGAGCCCTAAAATCAAATTAACCCTAAATCCTAAAACATTTGTTTAGATAACACTAAACAAACATACATAGCAAAATCTTACTCATGTAGTAGGATCTTAAGAGTTTACACGGCACTCAAAGATATTATTACAATCAATTTCTAAATCACATACAAATACGCCATGTTGTTTGGAATCCTTACACGATTACTAGATGTCTAGTCAAGTATTGATCATGTTTCAATACATCTAGATGCTATCAACTCTAATGATAGCAATATCTCCAATCCAATGGTAATAATTTGGCTAGTTTGTATGAAAGGTAAGCTACGAAAATATACCAAGACGAATGGATCTCAGAATTATTGTACCTTAGTGGCCTGCGGGGATGTCACCATTAACCACCGTACCTAACCTTGAGCAGCTCTGGAGGCTCTTCTTCCATTATGCCAGAGCCTGTCGTGGCCAAGTATTCTCTAAGTGTTGTTTTACGGTCTGCCAGAAATGTATGATCCAAGAAGTTATCATACGCTGCATTTCCAAGATTCTTTGCTGCCAACACACTGCACAAAATGATTATATCTGTTTCATATTGGATTTTCCAAATTGTGCAATGCAAATGACATTTTTGTCCCAGATTCTTTTGTATTTCCATGGTAACAATGATCTTGCCACAGAAGGTCAAAAAGTTAACCACTCGCATCCAGTCATATGCATACTTTTAACAATTGAACAGATGGACTGTGAATACAGGAATCCATCCCAAGAATGCCAAGACAATAAGGAGCTCACACAATAGAAATGTTCATTTGAAGCAAAAGATGATGTTGTGACAATAAACACTTACCAATGCCGACAATAAACACGACATGGCAAGACATCGTCTCTCCAGATCTTGTCAATACCATATCTTCCATACCTTTCATGGAATATCTCTTGGCTTCCTGCCATATTTTGGCACAGAAGTTAGGTTTTGGATATAATTATAATAAATTATTGTAAAAACACCCATCAAGTATGTATGTATACATACATTGATGTATTGGAATAGTAATTCATATCTGTTTTCTTCCAAATTATAAGAAATAGAATTTTGTGATATAGGATGTTACTCAAAATACCTGTGTAATAATGCATGACATGGTACATGTGCATAACAGTATAAGTGCAATTGTATGTGTGCGGGTGTGCATTGATGATATTTTCAAATGTATCTAATATTATAGGAATAAATATATTTTAATTCTCTATATCAAATAACCTCAATCACAGAGACAGATATATGTATGCATGCACACATACTTCAAGTTAAAACAAAGTCACTGTTCTTCAATGGCAGCTCCAACATAGTTCAGGTATCATATGTTTATTCAAACAATATAATTTATACTTCAATTTATTAGTATCAAATTTTCTTCTATAGCTTTGATTCAAATGGCAACATTTGATAGAAACTCATAAGTTACTGACTTCATCTAATTATACAATTTGGCTCTGAAGGGGAATACCTTTGCATCTATTCTGGAAATATTCCTCATCACTGTAACGTGTACAAAGCACCTGTATCAAAAGTTAAAACACCCACAGTCTTACAAGCAGATTGATGAAATGTAAATCCATTAAAAAATCATTATGTAAGACTGTAAGTAGATACGCAGGTCATGCCGGGTGTCACTCACAGCGGGAGTAGCATACAGTCTGCCTTCTAATGTTTCAGGTTGGACCTTCAAAACCAACAAATCAACTCATTGTTAGAACAAACTACGAATCACACATCTGAGTAACTAGGAATTGACTCTTCTGCAAAAAAAAAAGTACTTCAAAACTTACAACTAAAAACCGGAATTCGTGCTCCCTCTCAATGTAGGATGGGATCTGATCATCATAATAGTTGCATCTATTGGTTCATTTGTCTTTTCTTTGACAAATTTATATATCAAAACAATATTGTTAAACATATTCCAATACATACCTCTAACTTGTTAATCTCAAAAACAGTAACTATAAGTGATTCACTTTCACATGGCTCCACACTCAAGCTTGAAATTTCCTGAACACATACAAAATGATCATCTCGTCAGCATACTTAATTAATCTTCCATCTTCATAAACAGATAAAAAAGTTAAGAAGGTCGTAATAAAACACAAATTGTAATTGAGACGAGAAAGACTGATTTGAATCTTTGATGACAAATATGTAACTATCCAAAACAAATTTGAGTTTGAACAGCAACTTTTTTAACCTCTAAAGTTAAATATTGTCTCATGTTCATTGAATTGAGGCAAAGTAGTATTAAACTATTAATCATCATCATATGATATGAACAACTCCAACTTCATCATGCTACTTCAAATTAGTAGCATAATCGCGCATACTTTACCTTAGTCTCAGGCTTCGCAATCCCACGCTCAAAGAAAATAGGAGCAACATGAGCAAAAACACGTCTAAATCCATTCAACTTTGCAACTCTGAAGTTGACCAGATCAGGAAAGGTACTCCTCGCACTTCGTTCTAATCGCTCAAAATCAGTAATCATACAACAACAAAAGTAACGAACAGATTATTGATGTCAAATCATAAGCTAAACTTCAATTCAAAATTCTAATCCGCCACTTCAATATTAAAATACAAATGCACCTATGATTAGATCAACTATTCAGATAAAAACTAATTAACTATTGAAATACTAGGTCTGCAATTGAAATTAAATTGCACATCGCCTAAGTTTTGGACATGTGACAAAAAACAAAAATCGATTCACAGTGAAAACAAATGAGTATGATAATCGATAGTAGTGAGAAGAGTACCGGATAGAAGGGAACCGAAGCCACAGATTGATAAGGTGCCATCGGGAGAAACAATTTGCTCGAAATCGGAGTCGGTTGTGAGTTCTGTGTGGTGGCGGTGGTCCGGTGGCGTGATGTCGCCGGAAGACGCCATGGTTGACCGGCGGAGGAGGAGTCTCCGGCGGTTGTGCTGTAGAAGGTGAAACTGTGAAGGAGTTGATGGAATTGGTGAGGAGCGAGATTGATAAAGTGGGGAGTGTGTGAGTGGTGAAAATGATGGTCCGATTGAAATTGCGTTCATGGGGTTTTCAAGAGATTATGAGCAGTGAAGCTAAAAGGGTTCAAATATTTTCAAATCTAATTATGAACATATCACATATGGTACGAATTTGAAAATAGGTCTTGTGAGTGTGTGAGGTTCATTGAAAGAAAAGAAAATAGGTCTTGTGAGGTTCATTGTCATGCTATTAGTGTTCCTCTTGCTATAACCTCCGCAGTTGGGCTCGGTAACTTAAACTCGGCTCATTTATACCAAAAACGTTAAAATTTGACTCACTTAGCTAATCTAACTTTAAAATTAGAATAAGAAACAAGTTTTTTTACATGCATACTCAGGAGTTGTGAAGAGATCTAATAAGAGCCAGACGTGCAAGCTAATCATATTATCAATACAAAACTTGGGCTTAGAAAATTAAGATTGAACTCTTGCTTGGATTATAACTTAGGCCTAATGCAAACAGGACTTGTTTACAAACCAACTCAGCTTGACTCTTTATACACAAATAAATCGATTTCGAGTAAGTTTCAAAACACATCTTTTGTATAGCCTTGATGGTAATCTTAATGTCGTAAAATTTCACTTTTTATCACTAGTTACACAATCACCCTTATCCTCTTAGCCTCTAATATTAATAGATGTTTATCTTGAACATTAACTTTTTAAAGTAACCATTTTACCCTTCTAGTTAAGAAAACATAAATCATCTGGCACCCTTGCCCTCCTCCCTATCACGTTATAAGAAATAGAACTATAAATACAACTTATTAACGAAAAACATAAATCACCCAACACCCTCGCCCGCCTCCCTATCACGTTATAAGAAAAAGAACTACATATAAAACTTTACAACAAAAACCATAAATCACCCAGCACCCTCACCCTCCTCCATATCACGTTATAAGAACTAGGACTATAAATAAAACTTTACAACGAAAATACAAGTTGTCAATTTTCCATTGGATCCCAAAACCAGAAGTCGGTTATGAAATTGGTTTCAAACCAATGTTTAGATACATATATAGTTACATACATACTAATGAAACAAACAGTTAGTGAAATCCGTTTTTGTTCAGAACAAAAGAATGATCAAATACCATTCATCATACAATTACAATATAAGGATATTATATACCACCAACTAAATATATCAAACCTGTTTTTCTAGCTCCGCCAATAGCTTCTCCATCATCTTCTTATACATTGGCATGTAATGATCATTGATCATCGTTCTCGACAACCTCAACTTACCATAAAGATCACGGGGCGTTTCATAAATACCAACATGTTCATGCTCATGCTCGTGTTCATGTTCATGTTCTTCAATGGCATCATCATGATCATTGTCTAGATTAACTGGATTATTTAAAATGGTTGAAACAATATGCATTATTCTTCCTGGAGGATACAAATGTTGATTTTCTGACATATCTGATGATGAAATTGGCTGTTCATGATCTGCTGAATCCGCAATAACCTTTTCCTCTTCTATGATTTCTTGGGCTGCCGCCTCTTCTTCTTTTTGGGCTTGAATATGGGCCTCGTTTTCTTGTCTATGAAGTTCTTTCTCAAGTTCATATAGTAACTCGCCTTCGGTTATGTGTTCGGATTTGGATGTTACATGGTCCACAGGAATAAGAAGCTCCTCTTCATCTGTGTCATCATGACCTGACCCAGACCCGGATCCAGAACTATCACTGGAAGAACCGTGATCTATGTTTTGCTCATGGGGATGGTTGGTGTGGGTTGCTAGAGAATCCGGGTTCTTTTCAAGTATGAGCGAAGTTTCAGAGAACTTATCAGTTGGTGTGGTGCCAACAGCTCTACGACGTGCACCCATGCATGACCAGGCAGATAGTGTTGAGCGGGTTCTAACTACCGCCTGAGCCACGTTCTGAGCACGTTTCATCACAACCTAAAATTTTATAAGAAAAGAATTTATTAGGCCTTCCTTGGGATGATTTGTAAAACTGTTCAAACGGGATGACAATAGAGGTGACAATTTCACCAATTCAGTTATGAATGGTTGGAATTGAGATGTGTTATATCTCTAATAAATCAAACTGGTAAACGTAAAAAATAGAGAAATTAGATTGCTATTATTTTATTAGAATAATAAATATTTTAGTGACACGTTAATTATGTCATAAGAATTAAAAAAAATGGACAATAAACATTTGTGGTCAAAACCACCACAGCCGCTAAGACTTTTACGTAAAAGTGAAACCTAACTTGGACTGGAACCCCTATTGACACGTTACTCAGCCCAGCAAAATGCACCTGTGAGATCAATTAACAAAAAGGTATAGAGATTTGACCTGAGTGCTACTAGAAACAGGACGGAGCATAGCACCAGCACCAGCAACTTTGGCTCTTGCATTGGCCATTGATGGTAGACGAGAGCCCAAAGCCGTAGCAGAACGGAATACAACATTCAAAACCCTAGTTTGCTCAACTTGATCACGCAGATCATTTAACCAAGAGGAGGCTGTGACCTGTAAATCAAATACCTTATTAAAATTAATTTACATGATTGATAGCTTTGATTAAGCTCATATTCTAGTACTTCCATTCCATCACAGAAAAGTAACGAGCTACTGTTTGACACTTTGCCTATCACAGTTGAGACCTACACAACTTCACCATAAGTTAAACACATACATCTGGTAGAAAATTTGAAAATTCTCTACACAAAAATCAACAAAACAGGGAAATACTCATCAAATTACAACATTTTTTCCTGAATTGAACCTTCTACATACATAGTGGGTTGGGTGGGTTGGGTGCGTTGGGTGGGTTGGGACTTCGGACTTGGGTAAGTAGGTAACAGGTCACATGGGTTTGGCCAAAAGGATGATCTTTTAGTGCAGGTGGGTTAGGTTGCGCCAAAACGCTTAGTGTCCATAATTTGGTAAGTCAAATAAGGTTATAGAATTTATATTATTTCAGTAATAACCTAATGCTTTAAGTGCAACCATTAAGGAGGTTTTACACATTAAAAATAAACATTGTGCACCTTTTGACCCGTTTGATAAAACATAACCTAAATTGACCCGTTCATAAATAAATTGATCAATTGTGACCTCTACCTCAAGAAGAGTTACAGAATAGGATAGGAACACAATTTAACAGCAAAATCTAAGTGATGAAATTTGGGACTTGAAAGTACCTCAGTGCGTAGATCATCTATAGAAGCCGTTGAGAATGTAGGCACCAGATCAGATCCGTTAATTATTGTGGTGATGAAGTGCTTACCTGACTCGGCTAATTCCCATGTCATACAGGCAGCTGCAGATAATTAAATTTATCAGCACACTGTAACTTTCCTTATAGCTTTAATTTTTGATATAAAAAATTGCTTTTAGTATTCCAATGATCAAATAAATTAGTGTATGTATGGAAACTATAAACGTTTATGTTGTCGTCCACCAGTTTTGTAAAGGCGGAACGTAGTAGAACCATGAGGTATACGAAAAATACATACCCGGTGCAAATGTAATGCACGAAATAGATGATAACTCCTTTTGTTCTCGAAGAATGTACGTTAAGAGTGCAGCAGTCCCACCACCAAGTGAATGGCCAACAACCTGAAGAAAAAGCTCATCAGAACACTCATTTAAATTGTGGAGTGAGACTGAAGTTACACATAAATAAGGCATGTAGTTGATTAATTAAAATTAAAAATAACAAGTATTCGCAGTAAACACATCAAGCTAGTCGTAGACAGATATTTCATCTATGGGACTTCAAAAGCAGCAATTTCAATTTTTGGTCATCCCAAGAAATCCTATACTCCTTATATAGTTGAGCTTTCAGCCATACTTTACTTTTCACCCAGTAGTAACCATTACTTTAAAGTTAAAATTGGCAGCTTCGACTTTGGTCCATAAGGTTTTTTTATCCAGTCCCTATGATGTGGGTGTTGATGTATTATAGCATCTTAATAAGGCATGTAGTTGATTAATTAAAATTAAAAATAACAAGTATTCGCAGTAAACACATCAAGCTAGTCGTAGACAGATATTTCATCTATGGGACTTGCAAAAGCAGCAATTTCAATTTTTGGTCATCCCAAGAAATCCTATACTCCTTATTTAGTTGAGCTTTCAGTCATACTTTACTTTTCACCCAGTAGTAACCATTACTTTAAAGTTAAAATTGGCAGCTTTGACTTTGGTCCATAAGGTTTTTTTATCCAGTCCCTATGATGTGGGTGTTGATGTATTATAGCATCTTATCAGCAGTAGAACATCTTTATTATTTACAAAACTATGTGGTGCCATGTCAAAAGTTACAGTTTCCTTCTGAGACGGATGGTAGATCACTGTCCTTCGCAGTACATAAAAAACCATCAAATGGGACTTATTTGCCTGATCTAAATTATCAACTAATGTGATGCAAAAAACTGCCAACATTTTGCCTATCATTGGTGAAAATTGACAATGTTTATTTCCAAATTTCAGCAGGTTGCACTATTCCTAAATGACAGTACAATGTTTATAAAGTTACATGTAATCAAAAATCTTTTGCAGGTAAACCTACATTGATCATCTTAAGCATCCAACTTAGTAGCAATAAAATTCTAATATTACTTCTGCATTCAGAAAAAAACACTACCTTTACTTCAAAACCAGGGTTTTCTTTTAGGGCTTCAAGCAGAAAAGGAATACTGAGCTTTGCAATCCATCTAGCACCAGCAACCATCCCACAATGTGCATAACCTAAAATAAGATTACTAATCCCACCATCATGTAATACGGAATGGTGAAAAGGGACAACACCACCAGTTGCTGCTGTCAGTGTATCTTTAATACTATGTGTGCCTCTAATTAGTAAAAGAAAGCACTTGGACTTTTTATCACATATTATCGTGAAAGCAGGCTTCAAAATCTGCATTCATAAAAACACAGCAATCCCATTGTTATTAATGACTAAACAAGTGCACCTTTTTATTGAAAAACAACAGCTTATACCCCTGCTTTAGCCTTTTGCAATAATACATCAGCTTCTGAATAGCCAGCAGACTCCAAAAACACTGGGAACGGTTTCTTTGAGAAAAGAATGCAAAGATTCAACAACTGCAAATAATATTTTATCTCTGCAATGATTTCAGGTCCCTTGAGCTGTATGCTATTTTCTCCAGCATATACACTAGCTACTTGTACATTACCCTGAATCAACATTAAGTGCATTAAGGCAGGTTAAACTAAAGATATCAAAGTACGTCTTTTGAGAGAAAAAAACCATGCAAAACAGCATATTACACAAAACTTGTTTATGTGAAAGTGTTACAATCATGATGCAAGAACTTAGTCATTCTTGCATATAGACGCAATTCTGACTTTGGGATATGATCAATCTCACTCTACAAAAAGAAAACTCATTGAAGGTTGGAGCCAGTCTCCCAAACAAGAGTAGATAGTTAGCATTGCTGCTATACTTGTGGCCTAACGAACAACATTTCACTTCACAGTGGATATGAAGTTATCAACTGAATGAGTTTTTCAGAAGCTTTATACACCTAAATAGAAGCTAAACACAAGTAGTTCAACTATATAACTGCGTCTGAAGTTGTAACAAACTCCTTACACATTAACAATCAAAACCACATGCGGTTATCAGCAATCAATCATGATCTACTCAAGACAAAACAGAGTAGTAAATCAATCAAATAACAGGCTAACAGATGAACCCTAAGCTCAGAGGTTTAGTTACAAGTCACAACACAACACGATCCACACTCCAATCAATCAAAAACCTCAACTCCACTTCACAAACAACAAACACAACAACAAAAAACGCGTTACCTGCCTTCGCAACAAATAATTAATCCCAAACGCCAAATCTCCAATCGGCCACTTCCCAAGGGTTTCCGAATACGTAAACCTAAGCGTCTCCGACAAAGTCGAAATCGTCTCAAACCACGTCGCCGGCGCCTGAGCCGGCCTCCGCTGCGCGATCCTCCTCTTCGACTTACTCGATTTCATATACTCCCGTCCCTCGTCATCCTCCGCCGCCTTCGCGTCAGCCGTAGTCATCCTACGAGCCAGTACGTAGTACAGAAGCACCACCGCCCCCGCCGCCGTGGCCATTGTCGTCGCAGCCATGGAATCAGCTCAGAGGTTTGGTGATTTGGGGGTTAACGGCGATTTGGTGACCTGATGGTCGATTGTTGGTGGTGATTGTGATGATGAGTATTGATTGAATCGATGAGTTGTTTGTTAGTAAAGATCGTGAGGGTTGATTTGTGATATGGTGTATGAATGCATTGAATCTGGAGAGTTGAGAACAGAGGGGTGACGGAGAAGAAACGGAGAGAGATCGAGAGGAGGAGGAAATTACGGTTTTGACCTTTGGTGCGTTTGATGAGCTAATTATAGGTTAACGATTTCCACTTACTAATTATGTGTTTAGTTTAATAGGGTCTCGGTTGGGTCCCAGTATCATCCAAGTTATTAAAATATATTG
>BJCN01335488.1:0-10983 GCA_018326445.1 Flaveria brownii
AAGGAGTTAGTCATCCGGATGTATTTGAGAATGACTATATAGAGAAAGTGTTCTATCTGATGAAAGATGATGGTGACTGTAACAAGGGTGAGATAAAGAAATGGAGATTGTGTAAGCCATATAGATTCTTATGTCATACGTATCTAAAGTGCATCTCCAACAGCAAGTCTGGGCTTGACAGATTCTCTAGGCACATTTCATCTGCAATTATTGGCATCTTTGAGGGAAGGACATACAACTACTCAAAGTACATTTTTAGTTGTCTTTATGACCACATCAGAGTGAAAAGGGATGATAAGATGTATATGTTCCTAAGGTTCCTACAACTGATCATCAATAGTGAAATGCCTGGGATAGCAAGAGATGATGATGTGTCTGTGCAAGCATATTTGGTTAGATCTGTTCTGAACAAGATTAGTGGTAAATACCAAGGGGAAGACATGCCAATGTTTGCTCATGTGGTGGATGCTAATGCCAACATCCCATAAGAACTGGTTTGGGTAGACCTGCAAGAGAATTCATCTGCTAACACTATGCAAGCCTCACATTCACCTCATTATTTACATTCACCTCATCAATCACCCATTCAGCAACATCATCAATCTCCACAATATCAAGCACCAGCCAGTCTAAACACCCTGCCCATCTCACCTATCCAACATGAATCATCACCATAATCTCAATCAGCTAGTCAAAACACCCAGCCAATCTCTCCAATTCTTATTCAATCACCTAACTCTCAACAACTTGAAACTCCTCAACATCAATCTCTTAAGAGTGTTCATACTGAGCCTGACCCTGATACTCAAACTCAAAACTCAGTTCAGTCTGGTGAGACTGAGTTGGTATCTCAAGCTAGAACCATTCCACTCTCAATCACCAACTCATAAAACCCAGTGTTGTCTAATCACACTGAACCAACATCTCCAATCCTTAATCTTCAGCAACAACTACAACAACCTCGTGAAGAGAAAACATATCAAACTATTGAGTCTAGATCAAGCCCAGCAAGTGTAGCCCCTGCTGATGTTAATGATGATGAGACTACTACTGAACATGAAGAAGGAGAAGAAGAAGGCAACTATGTTGATGTAATTGCTTATCATGAAGATGATCTAAGTGAGGATGACATCCCTGTGAAGAAAAGTAACCTGGTGGCTGAGTATAATAAACTTGTAATCAAGTCAAATAAATGGAAAGAAAGAATACAAGAGTTGAAGGGATTGATAAAGGAAAAGGATGAGCAGATAAAGCAACAAGAAGCAACACTGAAAAGACTAAGCGAAGATGCTCAAACTAACAATAAAGTAATTGATGCACTGCGTGAACTAAATAGAGAACTAGAAAGGAAGATAACTGACCTTGAGTCAAATGCCACTATATCAAAACAGTCAAAAGAATCTGCTGAGACATCAAATTAAATAATACAATATTCTAGAAAAAGGAAGTATTTGGGGTCCTTCTAGAAGGAAGTAATTGAGATTGAAGACTCACCCAAAAAGATCAAGATACATGTCCCCTAAATACCCTCCTTTAGTAGATTTATCTACTATGAAGACTATTTCTCATAAGGATAGTGACAGTGATGATGAATGGAATGAGCTTACCAATATGGACTCTCCAACAGAATAAAAAGATTCAACGGCTGATGACCTACTAACAACAAAAGACATATTAGAAGAGAGGCCTGAGTCAACCATGTTTATGACCCTTATCAAACGTGGGTTTTCGTATGACATGGTTGAGAGGATGAATCTGACTGAAATGAAGGATCTATTAAAAGAATTTGAGCTTGCTAGATTTATGATCCCTAATTGTGACTATGATGCATTCACAACATTCTAATCTATTCAGAAAATCAAGAAAGACTTGGGTCACTGTGATACATCAAAGCTTAGTAAATACAATATGACCTGCTGACTATAAGGTCACAACTATAAAATACAAGAGATTAAAGGAAGAACAATTGGTGAGCTTAGAAGGATGATGGAACATGTAATGAATGTTGAGCTTGAAACCGGTGTGAAATTCCGGACTGAAGCTCCAAAGTCTTATACTGAGCAACACAACAAAACCCCTGCTGAACCAATAACAGTTGAAAGTAAAAACCAACACAAAGGGAAAGACAAACTGATTAGAGAACCAAGAGAAGTGATACCTGGCAAAGTATGGCCACTTGGAACAACAGTTAGAGAAATAGAACAGAAATCTACTTTGATAGAGTTGTTTGATCATCTCACAACTCCCAGCTCTATGGAAGAAAATAGGATCATGACCTGAAAAAATGATACAGACTGGGATTGTGCAGTCATAAAGAGAACATCAGGAAGGATTCAATACTTCCTTGATGTAGAACAAGTATTATGCATGCCTGAATATGACATAAAGGATCTACAAACTTTAATCATCACTAACTACCCAATTCACCCAAGAGGAAGAGATTTCTCTACATTAGCGGGTAAGTTAAAGACTAAGTTTAGAGATGATGTGCTGAAAGAAGTAAAGAGAGAGGATGTTTAACACAAGAGAAGAATACAAGGGCTGAAAATGTTTAAATCCAACGCCACTGAATTGGTTAATGATGAGCTTTTAAAGAGGATTGGATACAAAAACAGAAAAACAGCAGCAATAAAGTCAATTGATGGAAATCACTATGCATATCCAATCACAGAGGTGGGGTTATGTTAAGAAGACAAAAGAGCTAGTGCTGCTAAGGAATGCAGAGAACAAGAAAGCTGATTGGATCAGGATCTTTTTTCCTATGGAAATCAAGTTGCTCCATCCCAGCTACACTTCATACTTACATGACAAATTCTTCCCAAAGCTGACTGATGAAAGAGCTTAGAATGATCTATTCCTATATGTCCATATGATATAAGTGATTGATAAACTACATGCCAAGGCTTACAAGAGAAGAAGATATGAGGCAGGGATTTTGAGAGGGTCTAACATCAAGGAAGTGAGTGAGCTGAGGATCTTAGAGCAAGATGAGTTGGAAAAAGTCCACAACAACAAAGCTTTGGAAACTCTTACAACTGAAGAAGATGTTCTGGGGCTCAGTTTTGAAACTTACAGAAGATTAGCAAGATGAAGATCAACTACAAGTATGATGATTAGAAAACTGCTGTCTCATACTTATATAACAAAATTATAGCAAGAGTGAAGGAGCTTTTAGTTTTATAGAGCTGATTACAAGTGTCTAAGCCTAAGAGGGAGTAATGTTAGATCTAGGAACCATAGATCTAGATCATTTTGTATAGGCTTAGAACTTTAATCAATACTTGTAATGAATGATTGTAATTCATTATTTTGATGTATGCATTATGTATATAGGTTAACCCATATGTGTGCTGATTTATGTATGCATTATTTTGATGATTGTGATTCATTATTTTGATGTATGCATTATGTAAATTTATCAATTTAATGTGCTTTATCAATCCTAACATATTGAAGTCTTTCCACAGGAGCAAAAAACATATGTATAATCAGTCCCTTATTCTTGAGTGTACCCTTGAACAACTAGTCTTGCCTTGTTCTTGATGACAAGTCCTTTATCATCATTCTCATTCCTAAAAACCCAATTGGTGCCTATTGGCATATTCCGATGAGGAAAAGGACATAGGTTCCAAATATATTATCTCTTGAATTGAAGTAGCTCCTTCTGAATTCCTTCAACCCAGCTTCCGTCTTTTAAATACTCATCAAATTTCTTTGGCTCAATCTGGGACAAGAAGAAAGAGTGTAGACATACATTTTTATCATGGGTTTGTCCTCTTGTTTTTACCCAAGTCTCAATATCTTCAATGATGTTTGTGGTGGGATGGGACTTATGGATTCTTAGTTGAGGAATTACAACAAGTTGATTTGACAGATCTAGATTAGTAAAATTTAGATCTGGTGATTAAGTATCTCCCACCACATCAGCACACTTATAAAGTGTAACTTGATCCAAAGAGCGTGTGAGATCATTGATCTTGTCTTTAGTGGAGAGGTTGTTAGCATCATGAAATTCTTCATCACTTTCACCATCTCCATCTCCTCTTGTATTAGAAATCCCTTAATTTGAGTTTTGTGCCTCATTGCTGGAATTGTTAGGCACCTCCGATATATCGACTGAAGAGTTTGTCATGGTTGTACCGAGAGGATTTCCACTTGCAGGGTTTGTTACCGTTGGAGCTGAATGAATTCTGTAATTTGGTCTTCTTAGCTCAAATATTGGATCAGGATCTTCTGCTGATGTATTACCTGTAGATCCTGAAACATCTTCACAAGATTTGTTAAAATACTTGGTGATTAAATCAAGATCAAATAGCCAGTTAGGATCAGAACCTTTCATACTAGGAGTGTGCTCATTGATGGTCACATTGGTTGACTCCTCAACTACTCTAGTTCTGAGATTGTATGCTCTATAAGCCTTAACTTGAGAAGAGTATCCAATGAAGTGTCCATCATCTACATTCTTAGAAAATTTGGCTATATGATCTTTGGTATTCAAGATGGTGCATGGACATCCAAATGACCAGAGGAAATCAATGAAAGGTCTCCATTGGTGCCATAGTTCATAAAGTGTCTTACCATGAGTTTTGAATACTAAAACTCTGTTCTTCATATAGCAGGCAGCGTTGACTGCCTCTGCGCAGAAGGTGATGGGCGGTTTAGAGTCAGAGAGTATGGTTCTTACAGCCTCAATAACTGTCCTATTTCTCCTCTCAGCAACAACATTTTGCTGAGGAGTTCTAGGAGCACTATGTTGTATTATAATACCCTTTTCATTACAAAATGTATCATGGATTTGGTTCTAGACTTTAGTTTGTTGATCACATCTTATGATCTTAACTTTATGATCACATTGATTCTTAATTTTTGAAATGAAGTTCTTCAAGATTTCAAAGGTCTCATCCGTACTTCTAAGAAAGAAGACATAAGTATATCCTGTGAAGTCATTTGCGATCAAAATGCAATATGAAGTTCTTCCTAGACTCATTACACTGATACGGCCAAAGAGGTCCATATGTAATAAGTGTAGGGGAGTAGTGATAGAGTTTTTTTCCTTTGGCTTGTGAGACACTTTGTGTTGCTTTCCTTTCAGACATGCAATACAATGGTCCTCACTCATAAACTCTTTTTTTGGCATTCCGGTTACCAAATCATCTTTAATTAATTTATTCATTTTCTTAAGGTTTACATGTCACATTCTTTTATGCCAAAGGAAAGACTTATCACTATTGGCTTTAGATAGAAAGCAAGAAACTTTTCCTGACGGGGAGGTCTCCTACAAATCCATCTTATATATATTTTCTTTCTTGAGGGCTATGAATAGGATATGATATGCTCTTGAGGAATGACCACCCTTGGCTTAAAAACAATGCACTCATGCTTAGTGAAGAGTATGTTATGTCTCTGGTCACAAAATTGAGATACACTCAAGTGATTGTATCCACGCTTTTTGACAAAGTTTACCTTCTCAACGCTGAGCTTACCACTTGTGACCCTGCCCCTTCCTGTGATGTAACCACCTGAATCTTATTCAAAAGCAACTAATCCTCTATTAAATTTCACAAAGTTCTGAAGCAAACAATCATTGCCTATCATGTGCCTTGAACCACCACTATCTTGAAAGAGAGAGTGTTAGTTATATTTGGAAACCCAAGCCTTGTAGGTTTTGGGCTCATCAAAATGAATTGAAGATAGTTCAATAGTTATTGATCCTATATGCAAGCTTTGAGGATCCTTGGCTGTTGTTGATAAAAAATCTTTAGTCACATGGCCTTACTTCATCTTCCACACCATATTTGGAAGATTAGACTGGGCATTCAAAACTTTAGAAGTTTTGATGACCTTGGAAGTTTTGGAGACTGAACCTTTGGAAACTTTTGCATCCACGGCAGTAGACTTCAGTGCTTTAGAAGCATTTCTTTCTTCCGAGACCTACATTGCTTTCAAAGACAGTTTTTCACCTATCTTCTTTTTTCGAAAGAAAGTGATTTTCCTTTCAAATCTATTTTCTTTTTTCTCTCAGAAGTCTTCTTCTTGTTCATGTGGATGGTACTCTTAGGATTGTAGATGCAATCCTTAGTAAAATGACTTGTATCACCATACATGATGCATTCAACATGCATACTTCTGAGAGTCTGTTTTTTAGAAGAAGGTTGAGCTTGATATCTTTCCACTTCCTTTTTCATATTTATAGATGATGCAGCAAGCTTCTAAGGGTGAAGCTTGCTCTTGGAGCTGTATGGTTCAGGCTATGCAGTAGTGGTGCACATTTGTTTAACCTTCTTCTCTTGACCAGGATGCTTTGAACTTGAACTTTGAACTTGAACTGTGACTCTTAGGACTAGAGTCCACAATTGGGTCTTCAGCCTTTACCACTTCAAACCTAGTAGAGATAAATACTTGTTTTTTATTAGGATTGAAAGTAGGCTTGATCTCTTGGGCTCTCTTTGATTTTCCTTTAGCAGCCCTAATAAAATTCTTACTAGCTAACTTGGCCATCCTTGGTTCTTTCTTCTCTCCAGGACTCCAGGAGTATACTGACCCTTCTTAGGATGAACCTTCTCACTCACGTCTAGTTCATCCTTCACTATCTTCTATTCATCCCATCCTCTTCTTAGATAGGGTCATTGAGGGGTAGCTCATCTTCACTAGTTTCACACCTTAGAGATCTTACAGATAATAATATGTGTAGAGAAGTTACACACTTGATCCAAGTCCCTGCCTATTTTGATAACAAATCTTTGAATGCAAGGATGAAGATATGATGTTTTTAAAGGTTTCCTTTTTAAGAACACACTTTTCTGCTCTGGGTTTGCTGATCACATGCTCAGCCTGGCATTCAGTTAACTTGGTAATAAGATCTTTGATTTGAGTCCTGTAATTTGCATGTTCATGCTTAAGAGTAGAAATTGTTTTCTCTAAATCTTCTATTTGTAGTTTATAGTCATTTTCAGCTCTTTTAAAATAAGCTTTTAAAATATTCGAAGACTTAAGGTTAGATGCCACTTCCAAATTATAGGACCTATACATGTTACTTTAGCAATGCATTCACGTGTATAGAGATGTTCTAATATCTTGGCTTCATCATGGTCAGCCATCAGTGCTTGATTTGGAGAAACATACTCTACCTAAAAGCTCCAGTCAAAGCCTCCCTCTTTAACAACAACAACAGCTTGGTGTTTTAGTTTTAGATTGTACTTGGCCATCATTAGTCCTTGGTGCCTTACACTCCCTAGTAAAGTGTCCTACTTTGTTATAGTTGTAACCCTTCACTTTGATTTTATCCAGTCCAAACTTTCCATTAGTTATATTGCTTAGGAACTTTCTTATAGTTCTTTTGTAGAACTTTTAGGCTCTATGAGTGAGAATAGCCATTTAATGGACTATCTTCATATACTCCAGGTCATGTGGATGGATACAATCCAAGTATTCAAGAGTAAAGAGAAACTTGCCATAACTTTCATCAGAAGGCATAAAGTCTTGAGACAAACTTGTCTCTTGGAATAGGTTTCCTTAGATGTAGCTCTCCCTTGGTGTCTCCGGGAAGGTGATGAAATGGCCCTTTTATGAGCTGGTGGATGGATTCTGCATGTTTATCTCCATCTGGTAACCGCTCAGGATACCGTATAGCTTTATGAGAGTAAGGGTGGAAAGGTTTTCAGTGTAACAGTCACACATTAGTGTGCCCATCGTCTGGGAAAAGAGAACATGAACTTCATCACAATGTCATTATTCTTAAGTTTAACTCCAACATCCATCAGAGTATCCAAAATTTCAACATACCTAAAGTATTATTGAGTCATAGTTTCATCTATTTTTAGGTGAAATTCTTAAACTACTGCATCATGAGATCTTACTTGTTTTCTTTGGCTTACTCAGACCCTTCATACATAAGCTTCAGTGCATCCAAGAGCTGTTTTGCAGTTTTGCACTTCTTGAAGCCTCTATAGATAGAGTTGGGAAGAGGAGTTTGAAGAGCGGTCATGGCCTTCTAGTCTATATCAATATTTTTCCAATCTTTCTTAGAATAGTCAGCCACTTCCTTTGGAATCATCCCACCACCAGCAGTAGCAGAAGTGGTGCTTGGGGAGTGAGGTCCTGAGACAACGGATCTCCATATCCTGCTGTCTTGAGACTTGATAAAGCCTTCCATTCTTTGGCACCAAGTATCAAAGTTATCAGGAGTGATCAGTGGAGATTTTGTCATGGTACCAGTTTCCATATCAACCTTAGTGAGAGCTACCATTTGACCAGGTAAGTGTTTTATGACACTGAAGAGATTAAATATGGTGAGATCTTACAATCAAGAGCCAAAAAAGGTCCAATACCAGTTGCAGGACTGATAAATGGTGATACAACAGTTTCAAAAGGTTGGAGAGATCAAACACTTAACAGATCAAATAGGAAACCGGTAAATGAAACAAAGAACAAGAGTAAAGAACACTAGCAGAACACAAGTAATGATTTTCAAGAATGATGTATATTGCTCTCAAGTTTTTTATAATTGTTACAAGGCTTAGTCCTAAGGACTGGTACATAAGACACTTTATACTACATACTACACTCGTCCATACTCTAAAGGCCAGCTGGAATACTATTCTAGACAACAAGATCAATGTAAACTGAAAAGGCAGATTGCCTTTTGATTAGTGACTATGACATGTCATAGCTCACATTCTAATCTATTATCAAAAGGATGAAAGTACAAGAGTGGAAAGTTACAGTCTCATAAACCTTAATCTACAGTTGATAAAAGTATGAAGATATCACCAACTTGTATAAGTTGGTGACTCTTCATAGATCGTAGTGAAAAGCGGTTTGACTTTTGTCAAAAGCATGTTAGAGAAGGCATGTCTTCTTTGTACTCAGAAGAAATCAGTCTTTTGACTTCGGAAAACTTTGTCTTGAAGCTTCGAAAGACTTCATCTTTGTCTTCGGAAGAATTGGCCCTTGGCATAAACATTTCTTTTTCTCCGAACTTAGTTCACGTCAATTGATAATTCTCAAGGACGCATGGGTAAAAGAGATGTTGTTTTGGAAGATTTGACACTTAGTGAATTTCTTTGTGCAATAGTCAAATCTTTCAAATTAACTTCCTTTTACTTCATAATGCAACTTTGTTTTGCATCAGGATCTAAGTTAACTCTTACAACCTTGATGTGGTTCAGGAGAGAATGATACATTTTGTGATTCAAGAAATTTTAAAATTCAACAATGAGTGTTTGACTTGGCATATTCAACAAACGGTACGAACGTGCTACTCTCACTAAGTCATGCTACTCTTAGACGTGATTGTTTGAAAATATAAAAAAATAAATCAATTTTAGATTTGAAAGCTTAGAAACGGGTGTAAATGATATTTGATAGCATTTACCTGATTCATACATTTGTGGTACCGTGTACTATTGCATTTGAGTTGTTGTAATATCCGTACACCGGTGAAAAATATTTTACATTCGGACAAGATAATTGAAACTTTGAAATTTCAAAACAAACTTTTTTAATTTTTTTATAATGCGTCGAATAACCAAATCAGGTATAACCAACTTAAATTAAAATATAGCTTGATTTATGATGATGTTTTTTCCGTAGCCGATGTGTTGAACAAATCTTACGTGATGCTTTTAGTACAAGTGAAAAAATGATATAAACGGTATATGAAATATTATAAAGAAATGTATTCTAAATTAAAATCTAGATTAGTACGTAGAAAAAAGATGGAATTCATCGTGCAACTGTTTGAAAAAATTATTAAGACAAAAACAAAGTTTCCAATCTTTTCATCACTTTCTTGCTAAAAGTAACAAGGTTATGCGGTTTCTGACCATAAATTGGGGTATTATTGAACAAACAGTCGATATGTTTTATATTTTAAAAACCACGACAACTTATATATCGAGAGTTTATTCTCCCACTGGTCCTTTATTACCTAACAAACTTTACATAGTGTGTTCAAAATAAGTGACCATTCAATGCGAGATAGTATATTTGATCAAATGATAATGTATATCAATGAAAATAATTACAAAATATTTTAAAAAATGCCCGTTAATACTTGTGCCACGACTTTAAATTATTGCTTAAACGTTGCAAGTTTACACAATTACGATCTAGATTTATACAAAGATGACCTAATTTTTATCAAACTTCAAAAACTAATTTTAAAAAACATTTAACTTGTTTAATGTTTATCTAGCAAAATAGATACAAGATCAACCATTGTTGAGTTATTGAGAAGTTCGGCATCATCAAGCTTAATTAGTAGTGGGAATCCAATTTTTAACTAATACAACACTTTATGAATGAAATAAATAACATTGACTGGGTACCACCTTAAGCAGTTAATTGGAGGAGATATAGTGAAGTATACTCTTTATCCACTATAACTACTAAAACCATTGAAAAATTTGATATCTTGGTTTGATGGAAAGAAAAGTTAGACCGATTTAAATACTTTCAATTATGGTTTGTGATCTACTAAATATCCAAGTTTCAATGGTAGTTTCGTAATGTATTTTTACCATCAGTGACAAGGTTATTAGAACTCAACCAAGATAGAAATGTAAATTTGCTTAAAATATCAGACACAAAAAAGTGGATAAACATAGATCGTCGCTTCAAGACGAAAATAAAGTAGAAAACATGATATCAAGAAAAATAAGTTATGCAACTCCGGTTAAAAGTTGTATTAGGTCTTGAAAAGGTTGCAATAGGTCTTGAAGAGGTTGCATTAGGTCTTGAAAGGTTGCATTAGACCTAATGCGACTTTTTATCAGGTGCTGGTGCTGCATTAGGTGAAGTTGCATTAGATATAATGCAATTTTTTTATTAGATAATGTAACCATTTTTAAAAGGGTTGCATTTAATATTCACATGCAACTTTTTTTAGGATGGAACTTTTTTTGCATGCTAATGCAACTATTTTTTTTTACTATTAAAATGCAACTTTCCTAACACACAAATGCAATGCAACATTTTCCATAT
>BJCN01335488.1:21492-33039 GCA_018326445.1 Flaveria brownii
GATGAGATTGACTTAAGCTCTTGTCTTGACATTACCCGAAGGGAGTTAAGACTTAGTGGTGTATTCGGATGCTTCTTATTTGGGACTAGGTTGCGTGCTAATGAAACATGGAAGGGTAATAGCCTATGCATCCTGACAACTCAAAACCCACGAATTCAACTACCCTACCCATAATTTAGAGTTAGCAGTTGTGGTCTTTGCGCTGAAGATTTGGAGGCACTAGTTATACGGGACGAAGTGCACAATCTTCACAGATCACAAGAGCTAAAAGTATTTCTTTGAGCAAAAGGATCTTAACATGATGCAGAGGAGGTGGTTAGAGCTCATCAAAGATTATGACTGTGAGATCCACTACCATTCGGGCAATGCCAATGTTGTGGCCGATGCCCTTAGCCGAAAGGAGAGACCTGAGCCGATTCAAGTGAAGGCTTATCAGCTGGTTATGATCGCTGATGTGATGACACAGGTTAAGAGATTTCAAGACGAGGCATTGAAAGAAGATCGCCTTATCTCTGAAAGAATGAGAGGACTAGTCGTAAAGTTGGGTGAGAACACTCACGGTGTTAGAACCCAAAACGGGCAAATGTGGATACCTCGTTACAGAGACCTATGGGGGTAGATTATGGATGAGGCTCATAAAACTCGATACTCCATTCATCCTGGTGCTACCAAGATGTATCAAGACATGAAGAAAGACTACTGGTGGCCAGGTATGAAATGTGACGTGGTGGAGTACGTGAGTAAGTGCCTTACTTGCTTGCAAATAAAGGCGGAACATCAGAAACCATATGGGAAGATCCAATTGTTGGATATACCTAAGTGGAAGTGGGAGCACATCACCATAGACTTTATTACTAAGTTACCTAGCACGGCGAGGGGGTACGATACCATATGGGTGATAGTTGATCGTCTAACAAAGAGTGCTCACTTCCTACCGATCCGCGATACGTATTCATCTGAGAGACTGACGGATCTGTTCATCAAGGAGATTGTAGCTCGTCATGGTATGCCGGTATCTATCCTGCTGGATCGTGACACCCGATTTACGTCCAAGTTTTGGAAGAGATTCCATGATGTGATGGGTACGAGACTACAATTAGCATGGCTTATCATCCTCAGACAGACGACCAGTCTGAGAGGACGATCCAGACACTCGATGATATGCTTCGAGCAGGCATGATAGATTTTAGAGAAAGTTGGGACGATTACTTACCATTAGCAAAATTCTCGTATAATAACAGTTATCATGCCATCATTGGCATGCCAGCTTACGAGATGCTATACGGTAGAAGGTGTAGAACACCCGTATGTTGGGGTGATATTGGGCAGAAAGAATTGGGAAGCCTTGAGGTGATCGAGGCTACCACTGAGAAGTTAGAAAGAATCAAAGCCTTCATGAAGGCGGTGAAGGATAGACAAAATTCGTACGTCGACAAGAGGCGTAGGCCGATCGAATTCAAGGTGAGCTATCGAGTTATGTTGAAGGTCTCACCTTGGAAGGGGATCATCCAATTCAGGAAGCGAGGTAAGCTAAGACCAAGGTACATAGGACTTTTCCAAATCATCGCACGAGTAGGAGAGGTTGCCTATCGATTAGAACTGCCTGACGAGTTAAGTGGAATGCATCTGACATTCCATGTATCTCATCTAAGTGGATGAACGACTCATCTAAGTGTAATACATGTTTTGGTGTTTATTTGGCTTGTTCAAGGTGTTTGAATTCGTGTACAAGCAGGTTTGGAGGAGTTTTACTTGTTTGATACATCAGGTTAGTTCTAGACCCCGTAATTTTACATGTTTTAACATTTTTGGGGGCTGAAAATGTATTAAATGGTTTTAAAATTTTTATGAATGTTTACATGTATGTCTTATGCTTAAATGATGATGATTTGAGGTTGTTATGTGGTTCATGCTTAGAAAAGTTGCCATAAGCTTAGAATAATAGAATATGTTGATTGGGACTGAAAATGTGTTAAGAACATACCAAACAGGTTGGTCATGCGCCTAAATAAGTCCGATGCACCTAAAATTGCCTTAGAAAAGTTCTAAATAGGGTCATACGCCCAAACAGTACCCCATGCACTCAAATTACGCCTTAGGAATTCTAAGTGTAAGTCCATGTGCCTGAACAAAAGTTCATGCGCCTAAGTTCTAAGCTCAGGCGCCTAAGTATACCCCATGCGCCCAAATGGTGCCCATGCGCCCAAAAGGCTCATGCGCCTAAGTGTTGAAATGCCTAAGTGTAGGCCTATGCGCCTGCATAATTGTAATGCGCCTAAACAGGCCTCTTGCGCCTGCATAGTTCTCATACGCCTAACACTTAGAATTTTTCCTGAAATTTTGGTGAAAACAAAATGATTAGATTTTGACCCTAGTTTGACTTTAGGATTTTAATTGTTATTATTATGCATAATTATAAGTTGTTCTTATATTTCATAATAATTATTATTGGGTGACTTTACGTGGTGTGTTTATGAACATATACGTAAAGTATTATCATTAATAAAAATGAAAGATTAATTATAAAGAAAAGTGGAACGTAAATAAAAGAATGCAAGTCTTGCAAGTAAATGTATACGAGGTGCACACCATTGAGACTGCTAGGGACCCTTGTAGCATACCCTAGGTGACTAGGTCAGCTTAGTACACAATGTCCGTGGTCTATTTATAGACCACATGCCCAGCATCAGCTTCATGCACAATTTTCGGGGTATTGCACATTGGTCCATAAGAAAGTGAAAGATAATGATAAAAGTGCGAAATAAATGAATGCGTACAGTAATGAAAGAAAGAAAGTATTACCTTGATGTACGTATTATGTGTGCTCACGTACGAAAGTAAAGAAAGTATTTTATTGAAAAGAATATTTTGATATATAAATTATATAAGGTATTTTAACGCTTTTAAAACTAAAACTCAATCAGCAACACTGACTTTTATGCATTTTCAGTTGGCAGGTAATCATTGCTGAGAATGGCACAAGGTGAAGCTACTTGACGGGGCAAGACTGACATCCATTCACCACTTATGATATTGTTGTTTTGTAATGCAATTAAATAATTCTTTTGTAACTCAAACCCCATTGTATTGCTTAACAACAATATTTATTAATATTAATGAATGGTTTTTGTTAATGACTTCCGCTGAAATGTTTTTATGTATTATATTACATATATTTAGTAATATGAATGACCAATGTGAGGTCTCCGGAAATGGGGCCTTACAAAGTAGTGCTACTCTTTGAATAAATTGTTTAAAAATGTGAAGAAAAAAGCTAAAAAATAAATTAATATCTTATTTTGAAAATTTACAAACCGGTATTAACTTAACTAGTAATGTTTGGTCGATTCATAACGGTTAACCGGACGTGTACATTTGTGTTACCGCCTATTGGGTTGAGCCCAATTCGTGGTAAATGATTAAATGTACGATTGCGTTTGAATTGTTTGATTATTCTGGCACCGGTGAAAGCATTTTTTATCTTATTGATAAAGTTATTAAAACGTATAAATTATAAAATAATTTTTTTTATATCTTTTGATAATGCATCAAATACACGATTGCGGACAACATCTAAAATTAAAATATAAACCAATTTGTGAAGGTATATTTTTCAAAGTTGATTTATTACGCACATCATAAACTTAGCCGTTGAAGGCGGTTTAAAAACGATTGAACCAACAAAATATGGTTTTAAAAGAATGTTACATGGTATTTTTAGTAATAACAAAAGATATAGTAAGTATTCCAATTTTGTAAAGATGCAAAATCCAAATGTTTAGGTTTTAATTGAGACGTACCTACAAGATAGAATTTCACTTGAAATATGTTTGAAAATGCTATTGATCAAAAAGATAGTTTAATAGTATTTTATAATATTTTGGTGAATCATGGAAAGACAATACTTACCGCTCATCAGGTTGGGCTATTATTAAAGAAATAAGCAAAATGTTTTATATATTTAAAACCGCAACTACTTGTTTTTTGAAAGTTGATTATCCTAAGAGTCCATTAGTACTTTACCAAATTTATTTAATTACTTTAAATTAAATGAGTTGTCATTTAGGGGTAGAACTTATTCGGATATGATACACCCAATAAAAAAACTTAAAAGTTTTTTAAAAAAATGCCTCCAGTTATTAACTATGTGGCTGCCTTAAACTCTGGCTTAAATACGTCAGGGGTTAAAACTTTACTAGTTAAAATAACTTTTAATTTGGATTTAGAAGAAGAAAACCCATTTTATTATCAAAGTTTAAAACCTAATTTTAACGAACATTTATAAAATATGTTTGATGTTTATTTAGTAAAATATGATAAAACATCAAGCATCCATGAGTCAATGAGGCATGCGGTAAATGCCGAAAGTTCAAATGATACAATGTTTTACTTTATATAATACTTTAATGGATGAATGTAATAAACGTCAATGTGGTAACACTTCGAGTGGTGAACTCGAGATGTATGGTGGAACGAACTTTTTATCCACCATGACTCCATAAGATTTTAAAAAAATTGATTTGTTGGCTTGATGGAAAGGTAAGTAAGATCAATTTCTCATCCAATTTACCATGGCCCGAGATTTACTAATCATTAAAGCTTCTACGGTGGTTTCGAAATCTGTTTTTTCTGTTAGTAAGCATTTTACCAACACAAAAATGTATAACAAAAACTAACCTTTTACTATAAGGCATATCATATGCTTTTAGAAAGACTTCATACAAGACTTGTTTTATAATACACATTTAAATTAAAGTGGCAGAACAAATCATTATGAAGTAATTAAGTGTACTCTTCCGATAAGAAAAGCATGAATGGAAAACTAAGGCACAATGACCCCTATAGTTTTGACGCCCACCCTTAAGAAGTTTCAACAATGATCTCACGAATGAAAATTTGGCCCTTTTACCTTCCACGAGTATTAGGTAGGTCGGGGATGACGAACACTGATAGAGCATTGTAGAAGTTTAGAAAAGAAGAAATAGATGAAGATATAAAATGAATGAAGCATTTGTAACTTAAAATGATTGTGATAATTGACATAGATAAAACAATATAAGTAAAATATTGATTAGTAGAGTGAGTTAATTCATATAGAATTAGAATGGGGTATGTAATACATACACCCTATTTATTTTCATCATCTATATCTCTTTCTATACATACATATAGATACATGGAGACAATTGAGACAATAGGGTGTATAAATAACAAAAAAAACGTTTGTATAACACAAGCCCTAGGTAAGCAAATAAATGACAAGTCATTACTAATAGAACCAAATTAATTAATCAATTTGGTAGTGTTTTATATTGAGATTTCAAATAATTTCTTAAAATTAATAAGTGATTCTTTTGTAATTGAAAACGTACCAAATATCCTCCTAATATAAAGATTCTGATTATGTAACCTTATTCTTAGTTGGCATTCCTATAATATTAATATCACTATTTAAAATTAGTTTAATTCTGATTATGTAACCTTATTCTTAGTTGGCATTCCTATAATATTAATATCACTATTTAAAATTAGTTTAAGTATTCCTAATCAAACTAAAAATAATTCTGGTACGTGTATATTTTTAGTATTTTTTTACAAATAAAAGTGACTAAATTTTTTTTTATTTTTTTTCCTCATATTACATTACTTAAAATTATAAAAAAGAATACATTTCCTGTTTCTTTTTTATATGGTTTCTAGAAACACCGATAGTTGTACGTTGAGGTTATTGTTTGAATTGAGATTGTTCATGTTTTTTAAATTTATAAGTTATATGGATAAATAAAGGGTTGTTACAGAATGTTTATCCTTCTTGTTTGATGATTGAAAACGTCCGCATTTTTTCAAATATGCTATTGATAATTTAGCTTTTCATATAATATTAAAGACCTAATCTGAACCAATTTTTTTTATATCTATTGATACACAAGTAAGCTTCAAATTTCCGACTCCCATAAAAATAATTACTGGGTCCGCCACTGACTGTATTAAGTAATAAGAAAATAGGATTTAAGAAACATTAAATTAAACACAACTGAAACTCCAAAAGAGACTTAAATGCAGTGTTTTCACGACCGGATCAGACCGGCCGGTCCGAACGGTTCAACTGGGGATCGATCCGGTGGCCGGTCCGGTCATGTATGATTCGTTTTTGAGTGGTTGAACCAGCCGGTTCTTCCCGAACCGGTGGTCGGACCGGGAAGCCGGACCAATTCGGACCGGTTTTCGTTTTTTTTATTTTTTTTATTTTTTTGAGTAATAACGGGATGTTGAACTATAAATTAGTATGTTAGATGTACAAATATACTTAAGTTTTATATATAACTATAAAATACATATATAAATCATATATAAATTACTTATATTTGACTATATATATAACTATATATATAATTATGACATCATCCGGTTTTTAAATTCGATCCAACCGGTCCGACCACCAAACCAGTAAGGCGTCCGGTTCGACGTCCGATTCGACGTCCGATCCGGTTCTGAAAACATTGATTAAATAGTTACTTTGTGTAGAGAAAGTGAAAACAATAAATAAATGTGCTTATGCAAATATCGTAGCATTTCTCTACGTATAAAGGCAAAAGCAAGGCTTTTTTTAATATTAATGTTGGATAATTGAATTAAGGATAATTATGAAGGTAAAGGAGCTCATCAAGTTTGCCTCAATTTCCATCTCCATTCGGCATCAACCACACAGAAACCATATACGAGATATTCTAATGCACAAATCGTACAGCATTCATAAATCATACCAACACTTATATATTTGCAATGAATATTGCTCTTAAAATAGTAAGAAAATTACAATAGCAAATGTATTTACTTATATTAATATGAAATCAAAAATTGACCCGCCAAAGGCAAAACGTTAATATGATCCTCAACTGCATGTTACCCAAAATAGCGAAAACCCTTGTAATGGATATCTCTCCACCTCTAATAATCTCTTGCAGCAGAACACCCATTATCTTTCATCAACAATGGAGCAATTCCAACTTTCTGATCTTCTGTTATAGGTAAATATTTCCCTTTAATCCCCATTAATTGATGTCTGTGTGTTCTTGATTGATTTGATTCATCTGCTTCGCTGTAATCAATCAATTCATGGGTTTCTCTGTTCTAGTTTCAAGATTGAAATCCCACATGCCATTTTCCTTTCTGTTGAATCTTTGATTGAATTGATTTCATGGTGAATATGCTTTTGCATTGTAAGCAATTTTTGTTTTATTTTTATTGGGATTTTAGTTTAAGCAATTTTTGTTATTGGTTTGAAGATGATTCGACACGCTAATGGGGAAGAAAGGGGGATGGTTTTCTGCAGTGAGGAAAGTTTTTAACTCTGGTAGTGATTCAAAGGAAAAGAAAGAAAAGGTTTTTGCTTCTTGTCATCAATTCTTTTGCTGTTTTGTTTATGCACACAATGTGTTCGATGAAATGTCAATGTGGTTTTTAACGGTAGTTAATCGTATGCTAATCATAGAAAACCCAGAAAACTACGTCGAAAAAATCATGGTTTGGGAAGCAAAAGAACGTCGAGCCAGATTCGTCACAACCAGAATCTGCATTCGCCACCCCTGCGCTTCGTTCTCCTCCACCTGAACGCGATGATGACCTCAAATTTGCAGAACCCGAGGCTGAGCCTAGTGAAATCAAAGAACCATACAACGAGGTAAGTGTACCCATAGAACCAGAACACAAGCTAAACGAGCCCACAAAGCGTGACAATGAACCGAGCAAACCCACAAAACCAGACATTGAACAGAAGAAACCTGCAAAACCAGAGGTTGAGCCGCATAAACCTGCTCATACCATGGCCTATGCTACTTCAAGGGCGGCGGTAGCAGCAGCTGCTTTTAGACGTTTCTTGGGTAAATCCAAAGAAGAAGTAGCTGCTATTAAACTTCAGGCTGGTTTCCGTCGTTTCTTGGTAATGTTAACAATGTAACCTTCACTTGAAGTTGTTTGATTATCATATTGTAAATACACTGATGCAAAGATTCTATGGTTGCCGGGTGTTTGTTGTTGTAAGGCAAGAAGAAAGTTAAGAGCTTTGAAAGGGCTTGTGAGGTTAAAAGTCTTGGTTCAAAGCCAGTCGGTCAAAAGACAAGCAGTAACCACCTTAAGGTGTATGCAGACTCTGGCCCGAGTGCAGTCTCAGGTTCGAGCCAGGAGGATTAGAATGTCTGAAGAGAACCAGGCTCTTCAACGACAGCTTATGCAGAAACGTGAGAGAGAGCTTGATAAAATGAAATCCTATGTAAGTTTTAGATCCACACCAAAATTCTTGCTTTAACCTTACATTCCTGATTCAAGAAACTGTTTTTTATGTTTATCTTTGTGTTGTTGTTTTGATGTCTGATTTTTGGGCTTAAATGTTCTATTAGTTGGGAAATGAATGGGATAATACTAGACGATCAAAAGAGCAAATCGAAGCGAGCATGCAAAACAAAGAAGAGGCTGCTGCACGAAGAGAAAGGGCGCTGGCTTATGCACAGACTCAACAGGTAAGTTGACCACCTTCGTTCTTAATAAATTGCAAACTAGTACATAGTACATATCCTAAAACAATAAATCGGATAAAATGTAATCGTGTTAGTTTAAGTCGTGTTCACATGGTCCCTCTGATAAAGAGGGTCAAGGAATTAGTGAGCCCGTCAGTTTTAAAAAGAGTAAATACTACATTTCGTAAGACCGTAAATTTGGATAAAATGTAAGATTGTGTTGGTTCAAGCCCCTTTAAAACACACACAACACACACTAATTGGACGACTATTCTCTGTGTATTGAACTTCACGAAATAAGGATTACAAGGGATATTAAAAACGTAAACATAATGCCACTATTTATAATAATAAAAAACTAACAAAAGTTCCAATGAAGTGGCCACGATTCTCCTGCTTTCATGCAACGACTCCACCATTCAATTTCTAAATGATCTCCAACAAACTTGGTCAACTCCCCACTAAGTCAGATTTAACCACACTCTCTCAAACCCAAATTAACATGTGATTAATATGTTTTTAACTGATTTGGATCCAACTCTTGATCCGCTATCCATGACCCGTTGACCCATGACTCATGAACAACTCGATTAATCCAATAGATTGTTGGTTTAAGTCGTGTTTTACATGTTCCCACTGATTAGCATGGTCAATGTATTTGTGGGCCGGTCAGTTTTTTTCAAAAAAAAGTACATACTACATTCCCTAAGACCGTAAATGTAGATAAAATGTAAGCATGTTAGTTTAAGTCATGTTTTACATGGTTCCACTGATTAGCAGAGTTAGGGTATTAGTGATTTAGTGGGGCCATGAGTTTTCCCCAACAGGTTCTCATTGTCGTAAAAAAAAATCACCTTCCTTTCTATATTTTTACATGTTACATGTACTGAATATATGTTTTTATACTATCAGCAAATGTGGAGGAACCCATCAAAGTCTGGAAACCCAACATTCATGGATCCAAACAACCCACAATGGGGCTGGAGTTGGTTAGACCGATGGATGGCGGCGCGCCCATGGGAATCCCAAACTCCAATAGATAACGAGCAACAACGTGTAAAAATAACGCGCTCATCATCCTCTGGAGACATGAGCAAAAAACTAGACCAGTCACCTTCCATGTCATCACCACGGTCACCATCTGCATCCAGCAGGCGGCCCACAACATCAAGCCCGAAAGGCGTAAACGACCCTGCACCGTCCCCACGAAACAGGAGGCACAGCATTTCCATTTCTTCATTCCACGAAGACTCTACAGGTCAACTTAATTCACCTCGGGTCAACTCACCAAGGTCAACTAAGACCAAGTCTGTGGTTCCAGCCCCGAGCCAGGGTCAGAGCCCGGCCCGTAGCCCGAGCCCGAGCCCGTTAGGGCTGGGAAAGAAAGGGACCGCAGAAAAGAAAACAACGACAGGGCCGGTCAAGAAACGGTTGTCGTTGTCTGGTGCATCATCTGGTGCTGGTGGTCGTAGGTTATCAGGGTCACCAAGGGTGGGTTCTGGCACTCGTTAAGGACTTTTGGTTTAAGTTTCAATTGATGAATTACAGTGTACATGCAGTTATTGTATATATTTATTGCAACTTGAATTTTTAGTAAACTTTAAGTTATAAGTTTGTACATTTATCTTTTCTTTAATTTGTAAAAAGAATTACTTTTACTTTTCCTCTTTGTTTATAATTTAAACTAGGTGTTTTAATGTCGTGCGTTGCGTGAGAAGTGCTGATGGTTTCGACGTTGGGTCAAACTAAAAAGTATTACAAAAAGTTGACCGTATACATATATGTAACATAATAACATGTTATTAAGCGCATCTAATATGTTTCTTCGACTTCTTGTTTCGTTGTATAACGTGTATAGAGCTTATCCATTACAACCTAGAGCTTTAGGTGGGTGTGACAAATACTAGTAAATCTCTTATATGCCAAAAATATAGAAGTTTACATACAGTGAAATCCAACTTAACATGATGTTTCAGAAAATAAAGGTTATTGCGACTTCTAACAAAATATTTGTTGTGCCATAACAAAAACCATTTGACGTCCTTTATCATTATTGCCTTAAAATGAAACATCGTTTATGCAACTCAACAACAGTCTGTTATTCCCAAACAACAATTTGTGTATGGAGGAGTTAGTACAAAACGTATACCTTTGACCCAAAACGAATAGATACTAAAGATAGGAAGGAAATTTGAAATGACCAAAACACTCTTTGCAGAAAATTTGAAATGACAAAGTTGCCCTTTCACTATTCATTCACTTTTTTAACATATGAGATTAAATAATAATAAAGCTCAGACTTAGAATCAGATAGGTGCGGTTGCTTGTGTAAAGCCACCTAGTTGTCAATTCAAACAATAGAACCACCGAAAAAGCTCAACTAATTTTCACAACCCAACTATCCAAACACAAATGGCACAGTTTAATCGCATCAAATTTATGTATAGATTAGGCAGTCAATGTGAAGTCGCTGGATCGATGAACATCCGAGCGTGTTATTGACGTAAAGTGATAAACCAAAAGACAAACAATAGTACGAACAATAATCGAATGATTTCATTGATAAAACCTCACGATTTTAAGCTCGTTACAACTTAAGAATCAAGACTCTTGGCAATGGGAGATCGAGCATGATCTCCCCTCTCATCCGGCAACACCTAGGCCCCGGACAGACTCCCTCTCCAAATAAACCCTATATCTCTACACATTGAAACTGGTATATATAGGACTCGACCCATATTAGATGCTACTGGGCCCATTCGTGCGAGTGGACCATGCGTATGGTTCAATCGTACGACTGGACCATGCGTATGGTTCAGTCTTACGAATGCCCCAATCGCATCTCTCAGTCGCACGACTGGTCCATTAGCCCGGCTCAGTCGTACGACTGAGTCTCATTCGCATATGCTCCTGCGAATGACCCAGTTTCATGTGTTTACAACATATCAGGTGTAATACATTAAACCTAGACTATTCGTCAAGCGATGGACACACTATATATGACAATATATGCTCCAACAAATTCCCCCTTGGA
>BJCN01335490.1:10588-26729 GCA_018326445.1 Flaveria brownii
GTGTAAGTGTTTCAATATTCAAAACAACCGACTTTAGACACTATCAGACTTCATCCTCACTCTTAACTCAATCGCTTAGGTGGAAAAGTTGATAACTAGAACTTGATGATTAGTACTTAAAATTACAACAATTACTATCGTCTTGTATAAAAATCGATCAGATCAATATCTGACCATATGTCATTCAACTAGTTCATATCAACTGATGCATACATCTATTTTATTTTCTTGTTACAGTGTATTTGAAATGAATTCCAACATAAAGGGGAAGCAATTACATTGTTTCTATGATAATCAGATCAACATCCAACTATTTGTCATTCATTTAGTTCAATTATGTGAGTCATCCGGATACAAACACATGACTTATAAAAAATAAATTTATCCAGAAAAAATAAACAAAATTGACCACCGTAGTGCGAAGCCAGTTTTCTCACAGAAGTTTGAGATGTAACTGAACTATTTCCCTTTCCTCTTGGATTTCTTACCATGAGAAGGCAACTCGAGTTGTTTTGATTTCATTTTAATAGACTTTAGTAACATTGATTTCTTAGTAACATTGATATATCGTGCTTGTCTTTCTTTGAATCCCCTTTGCCATCTGCTTTGGGAGCCGGAGCTGCTGCTATAAGTAAGTCGTTGTCCTGCGCTTCAGTCTCATCCACATCACCCTTACTCTGCTTTGTACCACCTGACGCACATAAGCCGCACTCCTGCACATCAGTACATTGGTACATAAGCCAAACATCAATAAATCATCAATCCACAGCCAAAATAAGACCAGCAACATAATAAAAAAAGGGAGCCTTCACAAGGAATAAGAAGAAACCTTTTGAATCGAGGATCTGTGGGGTCCAGAGCAAACTCGGGTCTAGTAAAGAGGGAAGAAAACCGTGGATCCTCATAATCAACAGTCGGTATCTTTTCCTCATCGATGTTATCTTTTTTCCCTTTAGATTTTTTACGTTTCAGATTATATCCTTTCACATTATTGGCATCCCCACCTTCATCTGTGGCAAGTAACAATTCAAGTTCTGCTCTAGTGGCTTCACCATCTTCACCTTCAGATTTTTGAGCTTTTTTATCCCTGGACACTTTTTTCTTTTGTGTGGTTTCTCCAGCAAAGAAATCACCCGGTTCTTCAACGTGTTCATTGTCAGAACCAGCACTCTCATCATCATCTGAGGAGTTCTTGGATCTATTCTTCCTATCTTTCTTTTTCTCTTTCCTCTTACGAAGATATGCATCCCAAACTGTTTCTGATTTTTTATCTTTCTTTTCTAGAATTTTCTTGCTAAGATCCTCTAAACCAGTGTTGAAAGTCACCTCCATGTCCATTTTCTCATCATCGTCGTCTTCATCTTCATCTGAACCATCCCCAGACTGAAGGAGAGCACGGTATGCATCCGTTTTTTGTCTTTTTTTATCACCACCATCAGCAATATTCTCATCTTCATCACTTTCACTCTCACTCGAAGCAATAAACTCCTTCAATTCATCATCCTTAGCGTACTTGGATTCCTTCATAAATGTAAAAGAATATCATAAATTCATAACACACATCAAATAACAAAAAAAAAATTAAATAAATAAACTATTGTAATAATATAGTTTTGTATTCATATTTAACATGCTAACTATTTTTAAACTTCAAAAGGTAAAAGAGTATTAAACCTGCTTTACATACCTCGTCAACGTTGATTATCCTTTTAAGCTTCTTGGAGCGCTGGGGTTCATTTTCATCCCAGGTAAGATCAATTTTACTGAGTTGCAATGCTCGAGTCTGAAAGTCTATACCTTCATAATTTGCTGGAGCCTGAAACAAACAAAAATACAGTTATTTGAGAAGCATGATAAACTCCTTAAAACATTCAGAATCATATGCAATAAATAAATAAAATAAAAAATGTTACCTCAGTAGCAACATCACGTGGAGGATGTTTAAATTCCATAGAATCTGGAATAAACCTCAAATCTAGTTTATTTGATGATCTTTCAAACTCAATACCATCACAGCTTTTGTAAATATAATCAGCTGTAGCAATCGAATCGCATACCACCACTGCAAAATAGTACCTGATGCCAGAAATAAGTAATAACAAGTTGAAAAATGTGATTAAACTACTGATGTTAGATGAGATTAGTTGTTTTGTAAAACAATTCATTAATTAAGAATCAATTACCTTAATCTACTTAGCTCATAAGCACGCAACTTCTCATTATCAATCTCATCATCATCGCTGGTGTCACTATCATCATCTTTTTTCTTTTCCCCGTCCTCGTCATCAAACAAACCAACTGGGCCACGTACTGCCTCCTCCTCCATCCGCTTGAGTCCAAACTCAGATGGATATACAGATACTGATAAAATCTGGCCTGTTTTTGGCAGAAATGAGCTTAACACAACAAACAAGTCAACTGCCTGCAGAAGAAACACAAATATGATGTTTAAGGACTGCACAAATGTACATAGACTAACTGTGTTGCAAGAAAAAAGAACGATGCATGTATAAAGGGACTCCAAAGGACCAAAGACACAGACTTGAATTGATATAACATATCCAATATGCCACACCAAAACTGAGAATGCAATATTGCATAACACAAGTCAAAAACAATACTATAGTATATACATAATCAAATAGTCAATCTCAAGCTTACGGGAAGTCGGAAACTACTTGCACAACAAACTGACCATACAGAAAAATTAGATGCAGCCATAGGAAAGATTTAAGAAAAAAATTATCGAGAAGACAAGAACTACACCAACATGACTTTTATGAAACTAGTTTCAAGACAATCAGTGACCTAAACGCATGTTCATGACTTCATGTACTTCAAATTTCAAGTGTTTTAAATCGACAAAAAAACTGAAACTAGAATCCACAATTGATGTTTGAAATCGAATTGCTAATCCAAAATTCTGTATTTTCAAGAAATATTGTTTTTTTACACTGACATTTTCTACTAGACTACTAGTACGTCGCAAGTAGCCTAAATTAGCCTGTTTTCAAAGTGGTTAATTAGTCATTCTAGTGAGAGCTGAGAACACTTGACAAACTATCAATCATACTAAGTGACTTGTCCCTGTGGCACCCTAGTAATCCTGAATAAACATTCAACAGCTCTTGATGCGTGCAAAAAGTTAAGATAAAATACGAAGAATCTAACTCACCTGAACTTGATTCCAATCCAAATTAACAACAGCAAGCCTGTGAGTCTCTTTGTCAATTTCAGGTACATTCTCCTCCTGCTATCTCAATTAAATTCCATCTAATTTTAATACAAATCAAAAGAATAAACAAGCATAATTGTCTACCGACGAACGAACTGAATTCACCTGCAAAGCATTGGTTTCTTCCTCCAAATAAGCTTCATCATCTTCATCAGTATCCGTTGAAGTATAATCATCCATAACATCTTCCCCACCTTCTTCATCTCCGGTTGATTCTGACTCGGATTCCGATTCAGAAGAGGGTTTGGATAACTTACCCTTAAAATTCTTCAACTTTTTAGCATCATCACTCTCATACTCTGCTTTCTCTTCATCGGATTCCACATCGTCGCCGTCATCATCACCCGAATCCGAATCCGACTCCTTACGGAGCTTCTTATGTTTCTCTTCTGCATCATCGATCCGATAGTAATGCTTAAGAACACTTTGAGACGAAACGCCATCATTTTTAGCTTTGCCTCGTTTATCGACACGGGCAGTTGAAGTGGAGAAATTCTTATCAGTAAACATACGACTGAAACGAGAATCAATCGCCACCTTGTTTTTATGCTTCGGAACATCCTGGAACCTAGGGTCCTTTTGCGACAACGCGAATCGCTCGTCTGTAATCACTTTGTTACCGGCGCCGAACACGCGGTTTCCGGCGACCTCCGCCGCCGTGGCGTCTGGAAGTTTCTTTGCCGCCTTGTTCTTCTTGTTTTTGGAACCCATCGGAATGAATGATTCAGACCGCCGGAAATCGGAATCTCCGACCAGTAGACAACAAGAGAAGGGGGATGAAGGTTTTAGGATTGACTCCTAAACATAAACCCTAGATTTAACGGGTCGAGATGAACAGAAAACGGGTTACAGTTCAAGACCTTTGGATTTGAGACTCCGATTTCTATAATTTAAAAGTAGCCCAAGCCCAACAAGGCCCGGCCTGGATGAATCATCTTTGCCACTAGATATGGGCCAAAACTCCGCTTTCGAAACCCGACCTGATCCGGCCTGGTTGTCAAATCGGTTTCCTCTAACTCGATTCCAACCCGTAGGTTTGAGATCGTTGTAACTTTATTTGATGAAACCAGTTTCATCTCGCTAAAACCCGAATTGAACTGGTTTTAACCGATTTAAACTTGGTTATTTCCCTCACTCATAGCGGTTTGAATCGAACCGAGTTGAAAAAAAAAAGATTTTGACTTTTGTTGGCTCAACTCGAACGGTTTCCAACCGATTTGTACATATTTTTTGCAACTATGAAATATGGTTAACAAAAAAGCTCGAACACTACGGGATTACCTAAAACATCTAGTATGAATATTCGGATATGCAATTTATAAAACATACTTTCTATAAAAAATAGCACGCAATTCGAAAGACCAGGGGATAAACACACTTTTGTTCTTCCATTGTATCTAATTAACTACGAGTATAGATTAAAAAACTGCATATTTTGATCTCGTATATTTGTTCATAAACAAGTTAAGTTCATAGGTATTTAAACAGAATGATACAAGTAGTATGTAATTAGAAAAGCTAATATTGTTAAAGTTAAGGCTAAATGAAAAGGCATCATAATAATGATATATGTTTACAAACGTAATTAGTTGTTTTTAAATTGAAAAGATTGAAAATAATTGACTACAAAAAGTTTGAAATGCCTAAAGATCTATTATTGAGAATTTGACACCTTTGTTTCCCTTCTTTTCCTATTTTAAAAACCTTCGAGTTCTTTCCATTAATCTAATTTATTTAGAATTTTATTTTCAGATTAAATAATTTTAACTACGTATGAATTCACTTTTATTAATAATATATACGATAATAATAACGACAATCACGTTATTGAGGGGAGATTTTAAAATGCAAGTGTATACAATTCGAATATAAGATATGGCATAATATATATTAATTGAAACCAATTCAAATCATAGTCTTAAGAAAAAACTAAAAGATAACTTGGTTTTCACGTGAATTTCGGAACCATAAATATTCTTCACTGTTGTATTTTTGTTTGTACAATAAAATAAACAAAAGGTTGAGTGATCCTTGAGGATTTTTGTTCATAGAAGGTCCCTTAATACAAATTTCACGCCTTTTCATAGAGTAATGTGTCTGTCTTCCATGGCACAACAACAGGAATAATACGTGTTTTGCCAGAGATGTCCTTGCATCGGAGGTAACACTGAATAAGAAAATGTCTCGAAAATAAAACTCAAGAAGAAGGTCTTAGAACATGAAAGTATGAGTATTCAACTTTGTTTTATGGAGTGGTGTAGTTTTATCAATTACAACAAATTCTATTAACTCCAACAAAATACATGTCGTCGAGTGTGTAAACATTGTATAAGCATATAACAGTTTCAAGATATTAATACTAAATGTCTCATCATTAATAAAATTATATCAAATGTCTCCTCATTGCTGATTTGTAGTTTTTTTACAATTTTTTTTCTTTATGTAAGCATTGTATTACAATTATTTTTCTTATTTTACTTTAGTAACACATATTGTTCTCATGTTCTTATTACAATATAAAATCAACTTTTGTTTAGAAATAAAAAAATATCTATGATTTTTTTTCATTACTATCCGTGTATCATACATGTTTATAAGTTATTGCTCTTATATACTCAATCACTTTAAGGTTATCACTCCATCAATGTTAGACAAAACCAACCATTTTCATTTATTTCATCTACTTTGAACATTATATATTCTCGTAACTTCGTTTTGGACACAGTTGATTCGTTGGAGTCATCTCAAAAACCCAATAAAGAATAATCATATTAGTAATCAATACTTTTTATTAGTATGAAAAAAAGTTAATAGATAATACACTTTTCCACTAAATATCAACAATAGTATAACAGTACATACATTTATGTATGCACAGCTTGATAGATAAAGTATGAGTTAGAAAATTGCGGTAAACAATTACATAATTGATTAGATAGAGTATTAATTAATTTTCATATTTCTATACTTAATTGATTATGTACCTCTATATAAATAACTTTTAGAACTTCAAACAAAATAATTATACCTTGTAATTTCTCCCATTAAATCTTCAATACATTCTCAGAAAACCCATATATCAAATCTATAGCATATGATGGAATTTGGACATACAAAGTTATGACTTTAAGGGTAGGAGGTGCATTCATGCCACACATCCACATCACCACCATGAATCTCACTACTAGAAATTTATCATGTCATGTTACCACACAATCACATTTGAAGAAGACACTCATATCAGACCACCACAATCACACACCCACACACACCAACGTTCAATTTACATGGCAAGTGAACATCGGGATTCAACGTGACAACGTCACAAGGCGTAAAGAAGTGACCAAAAGCGGTGTTGAGGGGCCACGTCAAAGCCTGCCATGCCTCACAACGTGAGGGGCCCCTCCCCAGGGCCGGCTCAATCATTTTGGTGGCCCTAAGCGAAGTAAAAATTCGGGGCCCTAAGCATGCAACATCATGGCAATAAACACGATAACTAAGAGCAATGGCCCAAAGAAAGAGAGATTAGGAGAAATAGACAAACCTGAGAGAAGAGGCCATTAACTAAGAATATGAAATAATACTACCATTTGATACGTCTCCAGCAATCTAAAGAGAAAAAGATTAGGAGAAATAGACGAACCTGATATAAGAGGCCATTAACTAAGAACATGAAATAGAACTACCATCTGATACGTCTCCAGTAATCTTGTGTTTGTCTCGGTGTTTTGCATATCAAACATAGTTCATCATAGTATGGAAATGGTTTATTTCTCAACCCAATGGATACAAATCATCCATATACATATGTTAAAACCAATGCTCCTATATTCAACATCCTATCAAGATGTATAAAAGAAAATGTTGAATTTTTCTTTGAAAAAACAAAAATATTTAAAAAGTTTATATTATTGTTTTGTTACTTATATTTAGGTTTCATATGTAATTCCAATGATATCATGTTTTAGTATATTACAATTAATAATTTTTATTTTATCTAATATTTTATTTGTTTAACCCGTGTAATACACGTGTTTACTAAAACTAGTTCTAATATACAAAGATCAACAAAAAGAAAACAAGAAATAACTATCAAGTAATTATAATATGAGAGACCAAGGGGCAAAAAAAAAAATTAGGCCTAATAATTCAAGTAGGCAAAAACACAATAGAAATTCTATACACTAACACAACATAAGCTAAATATTCAAATCGAAACAGGGAGCAAAAATACGTGGAGAACATCAGAATGCTCAATCGAAGTAGTAGTGAACAGATTACAGAAATCGATCAGGAAGAAATCAAAGTTTAATCATCGTTATTGCTACTCAAGGTCGCCCACTTGAGCCATCAACAATAACGGTTTGCGATTTTGTCATGATCTTCAGAAAGTTGGAATCCCTAAATTAGCGAGGGCCCCAACTTAAAATATATACATTCTAGAAAGCTCATTCTAAATAAATGCAGAGCCCAAAAAAGCCCAATTTATAATATACATGAAAAAAAAAATTAAAATGAAGGCCCTAAGATTTTGGGGGCCCCAAGCCCTAGCTTCACCCACTTAGCCCATTGGGCCGGCCTTGCCCCTCCCCCTAATAAATCCACTTTAAGATTTGAGTTTCATTTAGTGGTAGATACACGGTTATGACTTTCATATAGATTAATGTGATCCTTTTAGGATGACGAATAATTTAAGTTTACACAATTATATGTGTCATGTACGTAACTCATAATAAATCTATTTTCCAATTTTATGCATGGAAACACAAATTATGAGTAATTATAAATGATAGTTTTTTTTAATAAATACTTAAAACAATCAAAAAGTTTATAATCCAATAGTATCCGGGTGTGTATATGATGGTGTCCCTCCTAACAAGGTTGAGAGTTTAAGTATTATAGTGGACATTGGACATTGATGTAGATTTAAAAGTATGATTATATGAGTATGTGTTTACCGTTTTAATAAAAATGTTTTATTCAACTGAAATTTATGCACATAGATGATAGACATCACACAACGTAACTCTAACATTAGAAGCAGTTTTTATTATTAAATGGTGAAAATCACAATTTTCAAGAACAAAGTATATTTTTGTTGGGTTTTCGAGCATCTTTGAGCCTTCATTTACGAATATGACGAGCGTTGAGTTGAAGACCATACATCAATGTTATTAAGACCTGACCGGACCACAAGTCAAATACGAAACCACACACACCATTGGTTCGGTTGAGTGCTTATGAATCACTTTCATTTAAGCTGCCTGGTTTCGGCAGAAAGCATATGTTCCATAATTGGGTTAACTTTTCTTCCTTAAGCCAAAGAAATTGAGTTCTCCACTAATGATTTCCCCCCGACAGCCCAAAACTAGTTATCGCCTCACTAGTACTAGGAAATATAAGGATTTCACATACACATTCACATTAACATTCGATTACATACTTGATACTCCACATACTACTTGAATTCAAAGTTCGAATCTTCTATGATTATATTTATAGATTGTTCCAGTTGTAAAAAAGAGCTCGTAACATTTTCACTTTGAAAATTAAAATAACCCATTCAACCCTCCATTCTTTGTTCTTACAATTTCAATAAACATGTAAAAAAATAAAAAATATGAATAACTAAAATGATATAGGCATTTAAAAAAGAATAACATTTTTAGCTAGATAACTATGTATATTAGTTTATATGTATATATTATATATATTTAAATGAAATCCATTATTATAGCTTTATATGTTAGAAATTGTTTAATAACTAGTATTAAGCCCCCGTGTTGCGGCGGGGGCATAAAACCGTGCTAAGTAGCATCAATGACACACTACCGTCAGTGACCACCACCGAAAAACTTGTATCGAAAAAGAAGTAAAAGACACAAAAATAAACTGAACAAAAAGTATACGTAAAAATGTTAAAATACACAGGCAAAACATAAAACATATAAAACAATATGTAAGTTGACCTAGGATCAATGCGTTGTGACAGTGCCGTTAAACGGGGAAAAAATAAGCGTAAAAATATCGAATCACACACATACGCTGCGGCATGTTAACTCGTAACATTTAGATTGAAACGTAAAACACAAAATTTATAAATATGAAAAATATAGGTGACAAAATTTGAAAGTACAAATTATTGGAACTAAATTGTCAAATATGTAAAAGTAGTGGGTTAAAACTGAGGAGTTAAATATTAATAAAAAAAGAAAAAGAGATGGGTACAACCCACTTAAGCATATTGTACCACCCATGATGTACACAAAACTTGCAAATTAGCATTATATAAATTCTTTTGCAATAAATTTCTTAAATAAATCTTTATATTTTCAAATATCATAATAACATGTGAGACAACAAGACAAGAAGCATGTATTATAAACGCTTTTCTTAACGTCATCTTTTAAGAAAGATGTACAAATACAAAGTGTGTATTTTTGTTATAAAGTATGAGAAAACACAATTAACTAAAAATAGTCACAAAAAAATTACATCTCACAATTTAAATCAAATTTCAAAAAAGTAATTCTGAGCTTTTGTTCCCCTAGCCGTCCTCACTAAGAAAAAAAATGAACGAAAAATAAAAAAAAATATAAAATTAATGTTTTTATTGTGTCATTTATACATCATTGTGTCATTATGAAAATCAGATGACGTCGTCGTGTCATAAAAGACACAATGGATTTTTTTTTATTTTTTTCTGAAATAGGACGACGAGAGGAACAAAGAATCCGAAGTACTTTTTTGAAATTCGATTTAGATTGTGATATATAATTTTTTATGACTTTTTTATACTCATTGTGTATTCTCGCACTTTATATCAAAAATACAATTTGTAAAATAAACTCACCCATCTTTTAATGTATCACATTGCTAAAGGAAAGGAAAAAGACAAAAGAAAATTTGTCTTTAACAGTATACCATAATTTTAGACGTACGTTTTATTTAATTTACTTTGAAGAAAAAAAAACCATTTTTTTTTTGAACGGTAGAAAAAAAAACATTTAACAGACCGTAAAGCTCATGCAAAAAGTTCGAAAAGCATAAAGTTCCAATCACGAGTGGCCAGTTCCATTTCCAAAGCTAAAATTTTCAAAATCTACGCTAATACATACCTTCTTCTGTACAACGTACAAGTCATTATTGCATTACTATATCTGTTTTGAGAAATAATATCTCTGGAAATTTACCAAATGATCCCAGCTAAATAGCTTTTAGTTTTGGTTTATTCGTGTCAATCATTGTATAAACAATTATATATTTCAATTATATAAATGTATAAAAAAGCTGCCAATTAAAGTAAAATATACGATGAGTTGTAAAAATATAACTGCCTTAATTGATGTACAAGTATGCCTTTCATGAATCCCATGCAGCTTCATTGAAAGCTAGAATGGCTTCATTTTTTAACTCTATTCATCTTCTCGTTCTTCTCTTTTGGAACTTCGTTAACTTCAAATTATTACCAAAAAACATGCCCTGATGCAGAATCAATCGTCCGGAAAGCGGTCATCGACGCGACAAAGCGTGACAAAACAGCCCCGGCTGGGCTCCTTCGGATGCACTTCCATGACTGTTTCATACGGGTATGACCGTTGACCCGAGGACATAATATTCATATATTGTTTCTTTTACAAAGTCATTGATCATTAGTTAGTAGTAGTCTTACTTAACTCACTCTGTGTCAAATTTTGGTCATGGATTGAAGGGGTGTGATATATGGTTCGATACTGTTAGACTCTAAGGGTAAAAACACAGCTGAAAAAGATGGGCCGCCTAATGTTTCTCTGCACGCGTTTTATGTCATTGATAATGAGAAAAAAGCCGTTGAATCTGTATGTCCTGGTGTTGTCTCGTGCGCTGATATCTTGGCTCTAGCTGCAAGAGATGCAGTTGTGGTAAGCATGAAAATCATGCAAATGTACTGTATGCAGCGGTGTTAACTGTCCGGTTAAACCAATTGAACTGTTCATTTAATCATATATATTGGTTTTGTTATCTTTACTTAAAGTTATCCATATGTGAATTAGTATGTTCTAATGTTACATAGTGCTAGAAGTTTTAGTTCAACTAAACTGTTGCCAAAAGTTATGTGTGTGGACCTGTCCCCATCTTGATTCTAATCATCCTTTAATTATGTACTAACAAATTGTTACACCTTTTTGATAATCTTTCCAGCCCAATAAACTTAAACCATGAAACCAAACCACTAGTAACAATTTGCTTTGGTTTAAGTTCAGTTTTTAATGGTTTAGTCTTGTTTAACATAATTAAAAAACATTGTCAACGGTTAGACCTAAACGGTTTAAACCAGACCATGAACAATCCTAAATTGTAATTACAGTCAGGAGGACTATCTTGGGATGTGCCTAAAGGAAGAAAAGATGGAAGAATATCTAAGGCAAGTGAAACCATACAACTACCATTTCCTACCTTCAACATTTCTCAACTTCAACAAAGCATCTTGGGATGTGCCTAAAGGAAGAAAAGATGGAAGAATATCTAAGGCAAGTGAAACCATACAACTACCATTTCCTACCTTCAACATTTCTCAACTTCAACAAAGCTTCTCTCAGAGAGGTCTGTCCTTAGAAGATCTAGTAGCACTTTCAGGTAACTTACTCTTAAATATATTTCATATGGTTTATATGTGCAAGAAATTAGCTTTTAGAATAATTATCGAACTTATAGAGGTAGAACATACTAAGTTTGCAAGATAGATGCGAGGAGGATTGGATAAGAGGTCTAAACGGACAATTATTTGTTATGGGTCAGATTACATTAACTCTTATTTTTCTTTTCTGTAAATAGTTGTGTACTTATGTGTTAAAAATACATTCCGGGTGACCTTTGACATATTTGACGCGTTGGTGCATAATTAGGTGGGCATACTCTTGGGTTCTCGCATTGTTCGTCTTTCAACAACCGAATCCACAACTTCAACTCGACAACTGACATCGACCCATCACTCGACCCATCATTTGCTGCAAGTTTAAGACACGTTTGCCCTGCAAAAAACAATGCAAAGAAAGCATGAGTCACATTGGATCCTTCATTTTCTACTTTTGATAACACATATTACAAATTAATTTTCCATCACAAGTTTTATTTTCTTCAGATAATGCTTCATCAAATCTATGATCAAGATGAGTAGCATCACCGGCGGTCAGGAGATCCGAAAGAACTGCAGGGTTGTAAACTGAGCAAGCTATTGACCCATGAAAATTTTACACAATGTATGTAATTATCCTTGAAAATATAAATTTGTTGCAGTTCATGTAATGATCAAATATTAGATTAAGATATGAAGTTATTATCATGATCATCAAGGGAAAGAATAATAAGCAATTCAGCATGATTAACAAGCGTATTTTAAAAGTTGACCCCTGTGCCGAATATCTCTAACTATTTGTTAAAGTGAATCAATTATAGAGAAGATTACTCCTAACATTACTTGTATAATTTATGGATTTATATTTGGACAAACCAAAACACCAATAACAAACAAATACAAAGGTTACGAGACCTATAATTTTTATCGAAATCAGCGACAGGTTTGAATAAATATATAAAAATCGCAAAAAATTTTGACGGAAATATGTACACTGTTAGCAAGGGCATTTGTGTCATTTCCCAAATGGTAAGACAAAGATATAGGGAAAACATGGAGAGAGAAAGGGCAGAGATAGATACAAGTCGTTCTGTCTCTAACTGTGTGTGAACTTCAACCTCCGAAGGTGCTACTGCTGTGTGTCTGTGTGAGAACGCCGATCAGATCCTCCGGTGATCCATCAAAGCGCAAATCTTTTCAACTTAATCCCACACAACCATAGCATTATCGGTTCATTATTTCTTCCAATTTCATTCTTTATCTCATCGATCATCGATAATTGATCGAAGTTTTCTTTTAAGCATTTTGATTTTATCTGCATACATAGTCAATTACTTGTAGGGTTGAAACCCTAATATACTCGAGGGGAAATTGGGAGTTTTTGAAGTTTGTTTGATTTTGGTCCAAACAAACCCTAATTACCGATGGCCGCTACGACTTTTCAATCCGACGATGGCGGCGTTGTCAAAAATCCAACGTCACCGGAACATTCTCAATCTGTTTCACCTCCGTGGAGTTCGATTGTAAAGGGTCCGGTGGTAACGGTATCAGATGCTGTTTCGTCGCCACCTGTTTCTGTTGCTCCTTCACCGACGTTTTCATCGTCTATCGATGAGCAAACTGGTAACTTTACCTCCGATTTGGGTGCGAATACAACGGTGCCGGAGATAGTAACGGATAATTCCGGTACTGACGGTCAGGCTTCTGACGGCGTCGGCGGCAGCAATGCATCAAAGAAAGCTGTGTGGAAGAAACCATCAAACGGCGTCATTGAGGCCGTTAGTCCTGTAATGGGGGCAGTTTCTTGGCCTGCTCTTGGAGAGATCAGTAAGTCTTCACCGAAATCGTCATCGTCGGAGTCCTTAAAAGCTCTTGCAGGTGGACCATTGCCGACTGAATTACAAGTGGTACTGTCATTAACCTACAATTTATAATCATTCACAGATGTTTATGAATTAGATTGTGTAATTGACATGCTATGATCCACCAATTGCATGTTTGTTTAAGCTTGTACCTTTGTAATACTTATGTTTTCTGAGCTAGTTTACATATTCAATTGATAAGTGAATTGTGATACCCTATTATTGTGTGGAAGTTTTAAATGAATCGAATACTAGGTGACTGGAAATTCATACAGCATATGCTCTGAATCTTACTTCTTGTTTGTTGCATCATAGGTGACTGAGAATACATCATCTTCATCGCATAAACATACGACTGTTAATAACGCGCAACCTACTTCTACACAAAACTATGCAGCACCTGTCAAACATAGATCCACAAAGCGGGGTGGTGGGAGTTTTACTTCAAATGTGTCAGCTAACGGAGGGGTTTCTGGTAAACCGGGCACTACTCCTGTGGAATCTTCTCCAAGAGACCACACACGTGTTGAATCACTAAAAGAAGGTTTTGGGTCACAATCATATAATGGTAATGACCACCACCGTCAAAGAAATACATATAGAAGGAGCAATAGTGGACCACATTTACGTGGAGATGGTTCTTACCATCATAGTTATGGTGGTAAGCGGGATCAAGATCGTGAATGGAATCAGCACAGTAGAAGTTTTAATGGCAGAGATACTCATGCGCATTCTCAGAGAGGTCATCCTAGGGGTTATATACGACCCTCTATACATACCCCTCCTCCACTTATACCTCCACAAATGCCTCTACTGAGGCCTTTTGGAAACAATATGATGTATCCTGGTGAGCGTTGCTATAATCACAGATTCACAATCTTGATTTTATTTAACTTTTGACTTTGCATAATCTTTTTGTCTGTATACAGATCTGCCATCTCCAGTGTTCTATTTTCAAGGTGCACCACCTCCACCCGAGTCACTAAGAGGCGTGACGCCTCTTGTTGGACCGATTCCACCTCCCATGTACTTTGTACCAGATCCTATGTTGTATGCTAGGATAGTGAGTCAAATTGAATACTATTTCAGGTATACATCTTCTAAAAAATATATTTTATTGTTTATAGCATTCTTTTGTGGCTATTGAAAGATTTAACTGCTAGCACACCTCCTATTTTTTTATTACAGCAATGATAACTTAGTTAAAGATATATACCTGCGAAAGAACATGGATGAACAGGGCTGGGTTCCTGTAAGCTTAATAGCAGGCTTCAAAAAAGTGAGTACTTCTGAAGCGCCTATTTTATTTCATGAACTTTCAAGTTGAAGATTGATATTAGTGTTTAGTGTTTACTGAATGCAACACATGTGCATGAGTGCATCTTAAGCAATTAAACATCATGTAAGGACGGAGGTCTTATATTCTATGTGAAAGTGTTACTTTTTACCCATCCTGTATTGAATGTTTTGTATTCATATGCAACATGTCTAGTGAAAAATAACCCTAATTTATGCCATAGATCAGTGTGTCGCATGTTTCTTTCCTAAATCCCCCTTTGTAGACACTTGTTATAACTTTTATTTTAGCTTGGGTTATGTTATTTTCTAGGATCTTCTACCTAATGGGCGTAAATGAATGTTTAATATATTGTGTTGCTATTATAATCAAGAAAAATGAATTTGAACATAAGTTGGCTTTTCTGCCTGTAGAGGTCCTTGAGTTTTCTGAGCTCACTCTTGCAACTTCAGCCCTACACTGTAGTGGTTTACATGTTACAATGAGCTATGATGTTAATCAAACCAGCAAACCTACAATAAAATTTGTTCCCTCTTGTAAGCAAGTTTACATGTAAATTAGACATGTGGCCTATTCCATATTATTTCTATTCTCTTCAAAGCTTCAGCTTTCTTTTATCCTTACAATAATAGGCTGTTTAGGCTGCTTCTGTGTTGTATTTAAAATATTTGTTTCTCTTTTCCTGTTGGTTATACTGTAGTAGTTTCTCATTGGCACAGGCTATAATATAATATTCTTGCAGGGTTGAGGGTATATTTCAGTCAAGATTGAGTGCTAACTTTTGTATTCTTTGTAACGCTATTTGCTCCTTACGGATATTGGTGTTTGGTGCTTAACAGTCATAGATCTTTGTTTACTCTTGGTGGTTAACAGTCATGGATCTTTATTTATGTTAGGAATCAAGCGGCGCAGCGGAACCAACACACGAAACACGCACAAACGAATATCACGCAAAAAAAATAGAACAATAAACGACACAAGGATTTAACGTGGTTCGGTCGGTGTGACCTACGTCCACGGGCTGCAACTAGGGTTTTCTTTATTTGCTCAGTGCCCAAAAGATTACAATACATGACATGGATATATATAGAGACTAATTAGGGTTAACTATTTAATTAACAAGAAAACTAAAC
>BJCN01335503.1:2623-17568 GCA_018326445.1 Flaveria brownii
GGATATGGAGATTTGGGAAATGGTGGGATTATGGCATTATCCTATTCCTGGATTTTTTATACTTGCTCAATTTTGTCTTGGAGTTTTGGTTGCCCTTGGGAATCTTGTGAACAACTCTGTTTTTGTGTACGTCTCTGATGAGGAGGACCACCAAACATCAAATGGAGATGCCACTCATGAAGTTAGGGAAGAAACAAAAGTACTGATTGTGGCTACAATTGCTTGGGGACTAAGGAAATGTTCTCGTGCTATCATGCTAGTGCTAATATTTCTCATTGCAATGAAGCCCGGTTTCATCCACGCTTTGTACATGATATTCTTTTTCCTGTATCTTTTAAGCCATGACATCAGCGACAAAGTAAGGCAAACCCTTCTTCTTTTGTGTGAAATTCATTTTGCCTTGCTGTACTCGCTTCAAATAACTCTCGTGTCTCAAGCTTTGGAGAAAAGTGGGTCCATGAGCTTGGAAATTTTATCTCAGTTAGGTTTATATGGACATAATAGCTTGTGGGATTTTGTGGAAATAGCATTGCTTGCATGCTTCTGTGCAGTTCATAAACATGGATATAAATTGCTGTTTTCATTCTCAGCAATTGTGCAACACACGCCATATCCTCCAGTTGGGTTCAGCATCTTGAAAGCTGGTTTGAACAAATCGGTTTTGTTGTCTGTTTATGCCTCGGGAACTGCCACGAACAATGATGATAATCCATCCCAAGGTTTATACTTTTATCTTACATCAAATTATTGCAATTTCAGACCGCAACAATTAATTTTGAGTTTTTGGTAAACTGTATATGATCTTATGATTATTGTATGGTCAAAATAATGAGTCTTGGTTAATCAGTTACATACCAACTGCAACAAATTAAAATTACTCGTTACCCGTTTAACAGTCTACTTTTTTTTCACAGAATTTTTCTTTCTGGTCATTTTAATATGTAAATAATCAACATAATCAGAATTTATGAAAGACTTAAACGTTTGGTTATGAGATTATCACAACTTTAAACAATAGAAGCACATCCAAACATTGCTTTTTAAGGTCTGTTTTATTACATATTATTACATGATTTTTGTTATTTAACATGATATGATCGCTTTAAGAATGTCCATCTAAACATCCCCAAAGCATTAATCTTATTCTGAGTCTCTGACTAGATTGCAACAATTACCTTGAAATAACAGATCCAAATGTCCACCTAAAAGGTGTTTGGGTAAACTGAATAATGGTAAATAATCATATATGGATTAGTTGAGTAAACATGTTAATCTAAGAAAAGTGATTATTGTCATAAATGTGAAATTATCTAACTATCCCTACCTTTAAGCAACTGATTACCCAATTATGATCAAGACAGTTCAAAAATATACTCACATGTTTTATTTTTATCTTAATTCAGAGAGAAAAGTGGCTTCATATCTCAGTGCAGTTGGGCAGAAGTTTCTGTCATTATATCGATCATTTGGCACTTACATTGCGTTTTTGACAATACTCATCACAGTTTATATGGCAAGACCCAATTTCGTATCATTCGGATTCATTTTTCTTCTTCTATTCTGGATCACTGGTAGGCAACTTGTTCAAAAAACCAAACGCCGCCTTTGGTTCCCACTAAAGATATATTCAATCACCATGTTCATTCTCAGCTACATTTTAAGCATTTTCCCCACTTTCGAATCTTGGGTATCCACAAAGATTGATCTTTATGCATATTTTGGATACAATCCAGAGGGGTCGTTGCTGACAAACGTTTATGAATCATTAGCAATAACAATTGTCATGCAACTTTATAGTTATGAAAGAAGACAAAGCAGGTATAGAACATTAGAAGATCCTAGAATGCAATTTGGGTTTGTCGGGTTTATTAGACGGCTTTTAATATGGCATAGTCAAAAGATACTGTTTGCTGCTATGTTTTATGCTGCTATATCTCCAATAAGTGCTTTTGGATTTTTATATCTTCTTGGTATCGTGTTCTGTTCCATTTTACCTAAAGCTTCTCGGATCCCATCAAAATCGTTTCTTGTTTACACGGGGGTTCTTGTGACAGTTGAGTACTTGTTCCAGATGTTGGGTGGATTAGTGGGAATGTTTCCAGGTGAAAAATATTACGGTTTGTCGATTTTTCTTGGGTTGAAGGTATACGAGCCCGGGTTTTGGGGGGTGGAAGCGGGGTTGAGGGCTAAAGTGCTGGTGGTTGCTGCCTGTACGCTGCAATATAATGTTTTCTATTGGCTCCAAATGATGCCTAGTTGGTTTTTGGGTGTTGGTCAATGGGAAGAACCTTGCCCGTTGTTTTTTTCTGAAGAAGACATGTTAAGAAATGTGGATAATAATGCAACGGCTAGTTCAAGTGGTGGAAATACCGGGATTAGAAGCAGTAGTTCATGGCCATCAGATGGTGATTCGGGTACAAAAACAGGTGTAACTGAGAGTAACAGTAGAAGATACTTGCTTGGGTACTTTTTGGGAAGTGTTAACGAGAGCCATAAATGGAACAAAAAACGGGTTCTTGAATTGCGAAAAGAACGATTCAGGATGCAGAAAACTTCATTGAAAGTATACTTGAAGTTTTGGATGGAAAACATGTTTATACTTTTCGGGCTTGAGATCACCATGATTGCTTTGCTTCTTGCGAGTTTTGCACTTCTTAATGTCATTTCGATTCTTTATATTGCATCACTTGCTGCTTGTGTGCTTTTAGGTCGCCAGTTTATACGAAAAGCATGGCCCTTTTTTGTGTTCTTGTTTGCTACTGTACTTGTGCTAGAATATTTCGCCATTTGGAGGAACCCAATCCCTTTTATTGAACCTGAACCAGAAACCACCATCAGATGCCATGATTGCTGGCGGTATTCTGTTCAATATTTTGGCTATTGCTGTGACTGTTGGCTAGGGCTTACTGTTGATGATCCGAGGGTGCTCAGCAGTTACTTTTTGGTCTTCATGTTTGCATGTTTCAAGCTTCGAGCAGATCGATTTGGTAGTTTCTCTGGCTCGTTCACGTATCGGCAAATGATATCTCAACGGAAGAATTCATTCATATGGCGGGATCTCTCATTTGAAACGAAATCAATGTGGACTATTCTTGACTACCTGAGACTGTACTGTTACTGTCATTTGTTAGATCTTGTTCTTGCATTGATTTTAATCACTGGAACACTCGAATATGATATTTTACACCTCGGATATCTTGCATTTGCTTTGATTTTCTTTCGAATGAGGCTTACGATACTCAAGAAAAAGAATCATATTTTTAAGTGGTTGCGGATGTACAACTTTGCTGTCATAGTTCTTTCGCTGGCATATCAATCTCCATTTGTGGGTGCTTTCAATGACGGAAAGTGTGAAACAGTTGATTATATCTACGAGGTTATCGGATTTTATAAGTATGATTATGGTTTTAGGATTACATCAAGGTCTGCTTTGGTTGAAATCATCATTTTCTTACTGGTATCACTGCAATCATATATGTTTGCTTCTGAAGAATTTGATTACGTGTTTCGATATCTTGAAGCTGAGCAAATTGGCGCAATTGTACGTGAACAAGAAAAGAAAACCGCCTGGAAAACAGCACAGTTACAGTACATTCGTGAAGCTGAGGAGATGAAACGACAGCGTAATTTGCAAGTTGAGAAGATGAAATCTGAGATGCTTAATTTACAAATCCAACTTCAGAGCACAGAGCCGGCACCGGCACCGGCAGGAAGCACTGACTGTTCTCCTTTACGTGAGGGTTTAAGGAGACGAAGAAGCACCGACCCCACTACTTTGAATCTTGAAAATGAAGATGCGACTCCAAGGAAACAAAAATCTGATGCTTTTATGGACTCGTTTTATCCTTTCGAAAATTTGTCTGCGGTTGCTTCTCCCAAGAAAACGTCGATTTCTGAAATCACCGAGTTTGAAGAGGATGAGCCAGAGACGCAAACTAAAAAAAAGGCACCAAAGAGAGAAACTTCATTGAAATCCGCTGTACAGTTGATAGGTGATGGTGTTTCTCAGGTGCAGTCAATCGGAAATCAGGCCGTTACAAATTTAGCAAATTACTTCAATATTCCTCATGAAAATTCAGATTCAGATGCTGATTCAGATGTTCCCGCTGAATCTTTAAAAGTTGATAAACATGACCAGACGGAAGGTTATATGGCTTTCAATCGTTCAACTTCTGTGGAGTCTGATAAAAGTGATTCACCAAGCATACGTATTGGCCAAATCTTCCGACATATATGGGCACAAATGCGATCCAACAACGATGTTGTATGCTATTGCTGCTTTCTTATTGTATTTCTTTGGAATTTCAGCTTGCTTTCAATGGTATATCTTGCAGCTCTGTTTTTGTATGCACTTTGTGTCAACACAGGACCAAGTTATACATTCTGGGTTGTAATGCTGATTTATACAGAGTTCTACATCTTGATTCAGTACATGTATCAAATCATCATCCAACATTGCGGTTTCACAATCCAATCAGCATTTCTCTCCGAATGGGGTTTTCCCACAAAAAGGATAACATCATCATTCGTTATCAGCTTGTTACCTCTGTTTCTCGTGTACCTATTCACCCTAATTCAAAGCTCGATAACCGCAAAAGACAGTGAATTGGTTTCACTAACTCAGTTTAGTAGTCTCATTGGGGGGATCACGAATCATAACGAGCTTCTAGTGAATCCAAATTGGAGAGAAAACACACGAAAGTTCATTGAGCTTGTTCAAAGATGGGCAAAGTCGATCTTCAGAAACTGTGCCCGATACTGGAAATCATTAACCCAAGAGGCCGAATCGCCCCCATATTTCTTACAGTTGTCGATGGATGTTCGTTATTGGCCTGAAGACGGGATCCAACCAGAAAGAATCGAGTCAGGAGTTAACCAAGTTCTTAGACTTGTTCATGATGCAAGATGTAAACAATCAAACCCAACTACTTGCCCATGTCCCAGTGTTGTTCAAGTTCAAAGCATTGAAAGAAGTGAAGAAAACTCAAAAATTGCTTTAGCGGTTTTCGAAGTGGTTTATGCATCTCCACCGGAAGAGTGCTCTTTAACTGAAAGATACAAATCATTAACCCCAGCAGCCGATGTGGCGAAAGAAATAACCGAAGCACAAAATGCAAATCTTTTTGAAAAAGCTGGGTTTCCATACCCGATTATTTCGGTAATTGGTGGTGGAAAACGAGAAATTGATCTTTATGCGTACATATTTGGTGCTGATCTGGCTGTTTTCTTCCTGGTTGCTATCTTCTATCAATCTGTTATAAAAAACAAAAGCGAATTACTTGATGTTTATCAGCTTGAAGATCAGTTTCCAAAGGAGTTTGTGTTCATTCTGATGGCTATTTTCTTCTTGATCGTGCTTGATCGGATCATATATTTGTGTTCATTTGCTACCGGGAAAGTGATATTTTACATTTTTAACCTTGTTCTTTTCACATATTGTGTAACGGTTTATGCCTGGAACACAAAACCTTCACAACAAAATGCAGCAGGCTTCGCACTTCGTGCTATTTATCTCACAAAAGCCATTTCCCTTGCATTGCAAGCAACGCAAATACGATCTGGGGTTCCTCATAAAAGCACCTTATACAGGCAGTTTTTAACGAGTAGTGTTTCAAGAGTTAATTATCTGGGGTATAGACTCTATCGGGCCCTACCGTTTCTTTATGAGTTACGATGTGTGCTTGACTGGTCATGCACCACCACATCCTTGACAATGTATGACTGGCTTAAGGTATGTTTTGAAAGTGATTATCAATATATTATATGATCACCGAAACGATATTATATCGGTTATCAAATTAATATCACTGATTTCTCCGTGTTGTAGTTGGAGGACATAAATGCAAGCTTGTACCTGGTGAAATGTGATTCTGTTCTAAATAGAGCAAACCATAAACAAGGAGAAAAACAGCCAAGAATGACTAAATTTTGCAATGGCATATGCTTATTCTTTATACTAATCATCGTCATCTGGGCTCCTATGCTTGTAAGATATCAACTATTGTTGCACTTATAATAAAGGAGATTTCACATACTTTATAAACAACTAAAATATTACTTATGTTTTTTTGGCAGATGTATAGTAGCGGGAATCCAACAAACATTGCGAATCCCATCAACGAAGCAAGTATTCAGTTTGATATAAAAACCGAGGGTGGAAGATTAATGTTGTACCAAACAACTCTATGTTCAATCACCCCTTGGACCGGTCTTAACTCTTCTGTTGACCTTGACCCACACGGTTATCTTGAATCATATAATGTAAATGATATTCAACTGATTTGTTGTCAAGCAGATTCCACCAATCTATGGCTTGTCCCGAGTGTCATTCAAACCAGATTCAGTCAGTCAATTGATGAAAACGTGGATATGAAATTCAATTGGATACTTACTCGAGATAGGCCTAAAGATAAAGAAGTTGTGAAGTTTGGGCAAAATTTAGATCATTTGGATCTACCCGATCCATCAGAAGTAAAACAAGTTCTAGAAGGTTCTAGTAATAGTTTCAGAGTAAACAACACTTATCCTCGATATTTTCGTGTTACGGGTTCTGGGGAGGTCAGAGTGTTTGACCAAGAGGTATAAGTTTATATGTTATTTATATGTATTTAACTTTTTGTCACCTGTTTTTCTTGATGAATAGGTGATATTTTGCAGGCAACTGGTGTAGACGGGGTGCTTTTTTTGAACCGTGGAGAGTCCCAGTGGTGGTCTTTTATTGATGTTAGTTTGTTAAACACAAGTGTGTGTGGAGACTTGATGGGGCCCATGGCGATTGTCGTGTCAGAAGAAACGCCACGTAAGCATTGTGTGAAAATGTAGGTTCCTAAATTTGTGAGTTTTATGTCATTGACTTGATGTTCTTTTTCAGAGGGTTTTCTTGGAGAGACATTGAGTAAGTTCAGCATATGGGGTCTTTATATTACATTTGTGCTAGCGGTTGGTCGATTCATAAGGCTTCAATGTTCTGACCTGAGAATGAGAATCCCATTTGAGAACCTACCTTCTTGTGACAGGTAACATCTATGATGCCCAATTATACTAATGTTTGTAATGGTCCCACATTGAACGGATCGATGTGATCCAGTTTCATGTGGGGATATTATTATTTGCTATAATGGTGTGGGACGGATCCATATTTATATGGCTCTGTCACACACCATGATACTAGATCAATTCCTTTTGGCGTTTGTTGGAAACTTATTTTTGGTGTATTGCCCAGGTTGATTGCGATATGTGAGGATATATATGCTGCTAGGGCTGAAGGGGAGCTTGGAGTTGAGGAGGTTTTGTATTGGACATTGGTGAAAATATACAGGTCACCACATATGCTGTTAGAGTATACAAACCCTGACTAGATTGTTAGAAAGTCAAATGTACCTAGTTGTTTCAAGAAAAGAAGTGGCTAACTATAGAATTGCTAACATTCAAGGTAAATCACAAGCTTTAGACAGACACAGAGAGCGATAAAGAGAGTGTGTGTGTTGTGTATTATTCCATACAATTAATCTTGTAACATGTTTGTGTAAAGTTCATACCTCAGGGCATCTTCTTTGTAACATATAAAACATAATTCTCTTGTTATCAGTTAATGAAAAGTGTCTTAGGCAAATGCTTATTTGCACATTTTTAATTTCACGTTGTTGGTGTTAAAGCCACACGGGCATTTAATGCCTAGTTCAACTTGTTTTGACGAAAATCCTCGGTCAAATAACTAGTTACAGTTCAAGGAGCTAGGGAAACTAAACCGCCACGTGGGTGTGTCAAATAGGTCTGTTTTACCAGTTTGTCGATTTAATGGTTTAATCATAACGGTTTGAACCAACATTTTTTGTTTCTTTTCTATAATCATAAGTTCATATTATAACAAAATAATAATGATAAAAAGATGATGTGTAATTATAATAGATCTAAATTACTATACATAGTTTGAAATGATATACATAGACAATAAAAGTTTAGCATCTACTTGGTTTACAATACTGGTTCCAAGTTCTTAACTTGACCGAACCATTAAACCAGAACACCACCAAACCCAATCACGGACATAAGTGTTTGTCTCTCAAACCAGCTGGCTTGTTTTGGTTTGCATGGTTTCAATGGTTTATGAACACCTCTAGAATCCCTGTAGCAAGTAAAAACTGGAAAAACAAACGCAATACAGCAAGTTCATTGTATTCATAATAGTCGCAGGATCATCAGCCTGCCGACTAGATAACATATCCTGGTTCCTACTAACAGCTCATGACTACAGCCACTTTACAACAGATTCGGATTCAGTTTGGCTGCGTCATCAACATAGAACTAAAACATAAAAATACCATAAAAAAACATAATCCTCATTCATACTAAAACCTTAAAAACACACCCAGAGACCGACCAACCAACCAACCAACCAACCAACCAACCAACCAACCAACCAACCAACCAACAACCTCCTTTTTATGTTGATTTTTTCTGTTTCTTGACACTGGTGCCCGGACTCTTTTTCTCGATATGTTCTGGAATTGTGTCAGTCATTACCTTCGGAGATGTGAAACAGAAATCAGAAGGTGACAAGTGGCTGTATTCCGGGTGTTCTTTGAGGTAGGATACAATTCCTGGAGCTGCTCTAACCCTTGTGCCATCAGGAGTGATATACTGCACATCCATTTTGGAGTAATCTCTTCTGAGAACAATAACTCTCTGAAAACCTTTTGGTGTTTTTGGGATGTTTGGTTTATCCATGACCCAAGTTCTAGAAGAATCATACTCGATATCAGCAGGAGTATCACACACGATCCCTTCGAGTTTGTTGCAAACAAATGGATCTTCACTTTGCTTGCTTCTGAACTCTTCAAATTGATCTTCGGTCGGTAATGTCCTCCATTTGAAACAGTCGTTACATTGAACAGCAAATGTGTCAACTGAACTCTGAGGTGGGCCCCTTGATTTCTGCATAAATTTGGTTAAGAACTCGAATCAAATCGACAGATCCACAAGGATATATAAATACTATCCATATAAAGCCAAGACATTAGTGAAAATCTTGTAGGTTTATGTTTAGAGATCTCAGGTTCGAACTCTGAGCATAAATTTGGTTAAGAACTCGAATCAAATCGACAGATCCACAAGGATATATAAATACTATCCATATAAAGCCAAGACATTAGTGAAAATCTTAGAGGGCGGGCTTTGGCGCAGCGGTAAAAGCTGTTCCTAAGGGACCGAAGGTCTCAGGTTCGATCCGTGGAAACGGCCTCCCCACAAAATGTGGGGGAAAGACCGCGTACATCTTCCCTTAAATGGGACGGACCCTCCCTGGACCCTGCGAAAACGCGGGAGCTCTTTGCATCACCAGGTACGCCCTTGTAGGTTTATGTTTAGAGATAATTGTAATTCCTACATATGTTAGATACTTCTATGTATAATACTTCTATGTCCAGTACAAAATGAGCTTTAAATAGAGAACTATGAGATAAACATAAGCGGTCGTATTTAGTGCTCGTCGGATCAAGTGCGAGAAGCCGAGAAAGAAAGTGGGGCATAACCTTATTTATCATAGCTAATGCAACAGATACAAGTGTTTATGTAGTTCTCTCAGTTCACTACTTAAAAATTTGTATCTGTATTGAACGTCCCTCATGTAGGCATAACCTTATATATTGTTATTTGACAAGGATAACCGGACAACTATAAGAAATACACATGGCTTGCCATGATGACCGATGAAACAAAAACGAATGCAGATTAGCTCTCTAAGTCATGCAATCTAACCTCTTAATGGCTCTTTACTTCTTTACGTTTCACTGACATAGTGATAGGAGAGAAAAACTACAAACTTTCCATCTGTAAATCTCCAAATTCCTAAACAAACAAGCCCACACTTACCTAAATCCACTAAAAACCATAAATTTTAAGGATAAAAAAATTATCAATCAGTCAATCACAAGAGAAACAGAAACTCATGTTTTAGGTATCCTAATATAAAATACAAAATATTCAACTCAAACATGCCATTTGCAGAATCACATACTTCTTATGATCTACAAAATTCACGTATCCAGCACCCAATTTACCGAACAAACATCACATAACCCGATTGCATTCGATGGCACACCTAGTATAAATGGAACATTACAACAAAATTCCCTCAAATCGAACAAACATCACAATTTCCACAACATAAAGCACAGATCAGGTCCAAAAAACACGTACAACGTGTATCAGATTCTCACAAAACCCTAAAATCACATCGGAAACCCTAGAAACGCATCAAAAATCTTACGATGCTTCTAAATTCTCACAATCATGAATCGATGATGATAAAATTGAAAGAAAATTGGGGATTTAGATGACCTTAGCGGACGATTTGGGCGTTTTGTTGGTCGCCGGTGATCCGTTTGCAGACTCTTTCTCCATAGTAGCTCAGTCTCCACACGTGTGAGTCGCACCTGAAGCTACACTTCAATTTATAGTGGCATTGTATTCCATTTGGACACAACTACTTTTATTAATAACGGGTCGAAGTTAGCTCGCGCGGTGCGATGGGAATTCTCCGTAAAACGTGGTATTGGTACGTGGATGGAGAGAATAACATGTATTGTTGGTAAACGTTTGTACAAAGTTTTAGACGAGCGTGTGATGTGTATCTAGTGAACCGATGACATAAGTCGGTTTTAAATCAAACTGGTATTGAAACGCAAAATAAATTAATTAGATGGAGTTATTGTTTGATGTTATTAAAATAGAATATTAATAAAACGAATTGTTCATTATGTTTTGTTTTAATATATATAGTTTGAATTTTTTACCGCAAACATGCACTATTTTATGGTTACTTGATTTTTAAAATTGTCAAACTTACAATGTATAGTATTTGAACTCATAATCATATGATAAGAGAATATATAAATTTTCCACGAAAATATTCCTCAGGGTTATTGGTAATTTGATAGTCTTTAACCCTACGACGTTGTATGATAAAATATAATTATTTTTTAAAGGTTAAGGATTTCAATCTCCTATGAACATTAATGCAAATTTAGTTTCTTATGAACATTAATGCAAATTTAGTTATGTATTTAGAGAATGTGCGAATTAACAATTTCAAAAGGAATTAAAATATTAATTCACAAAATAACTATGTAATTATTTTGTTGATATTTTAATGTTAACTCGCCTTTTATGAAGTTTTCTTGTAATGAAATGAAATATCTGTAAAATGTATCATGTCGAATTGTTAATAACTAGTTTGGCGCCTGTGTTACGGGGCGGGGCACATAATATTTACGTATTTATAAGCAGTCGTCATTTGTAGTTGTATATTTTGAAACGTCAACACAACATACTTGTTTAAATTTGTAACGTCAAAATAAAAGAACATCCCCCAAGTTCAAACTTAACGTCACAAATCTTAAAAAAAGTTGGGAAAAAAAGTTGAAAAAAAAACAAATAAAAACATCCCCCAAGTTCAAACTCGGGTTGACGATGTGGGGAACGTATTAACCAAAGGGCCTTTTGGTGTTAATCATCCCATAAATATCTTCACACACTTATGAAAAAGTGTGTCATCGAAGAAAATATAACTTAACTTAATTACAAAGTGACACATGGTATAACCATGCAAATCAACCAATGTTGATGAAAAACATAAGACATCTTTATAAAATGCGAGTAAACAAAGCATTAAGCGTGTAATTAATTGGTTTACATCTAATATTAAAAATGTCTGAAGATTATCTAAACTCTCTTAATTTTAAAAGATCTAAAAGATTATCATTACGTTTTTCATTTTTACTTTAAAAAAAACGAATTTATGTATCTCAGTAAAAGGGTATATCAGCTAAGTATAGGTTTCATTAAGGTTAAACTCTATGTAATTGCGTTTTAAATTTAGGCATATAAGCTATAATATCACCCGTATCATACACGTATTACGTAAACATTCATAATCCTTACTTCCATAAACATCATCTCATCTTGTGATAAATAACCTAGAATCAATCATACCTAAAAAGGGCTCACACTCTAATTGAACCTAGCAAATCTTTAAAACACCACGACATGTGAACCCTGGCCAACTCGAACTCGAAAATAAAGATTTGAACAGTCGTGACAGTGACTATGATTGTCTAATGGTACTGGCTGTAAACAAATCTTGACAACCATTTTATTTTAGCATAATATGAGCACATCATTTATTATACGGGCTAGACTTGTTAGTGTTTGTCAAACTAGTTAGACAACCAACATAAAGCTAACTGTTTTATGATGAGTTCATATTGCCCTATAAATTACCACCACTAAATATATGCATAACTAAGAACTTTTGTTTTTTAACTTCTAATATTTTTTGTGATATATCCATTACATTTTTGCCAGCTTTTTTAATAACAAGTTTTCTGTTCTATTTGAGGGTTTGACCCCTAACCTACTTAATGCATATGTTAAAATTTAGGATAATTAGAAATAATAATAAAAAATACTTGAGGTAAAAAAAAAACATGAGCTACACTTACATTCTCATATTCCTAATTTAAGTTTTCTAACTTTACGGATTTTATCATTGGTTCTAGTCATGAGAAATTGTCTCCTGCACAAATTGTAACATAAAGTTACATAAATCAGATCATGAATCGATCCGGTCTCACCTCGCGTAACTCAGGAGCTAAGTCAGATAACATATAGGCGGGACCGGGTACACCCTTTTGTTTGTTTAGTAAACTATAAAATAGAATATCATGTACGAACTACGAACTCATTTGTTGAAAGTTGAAACCATTATGGCCTTATGAATTATGACCAGCCTTATAGTTATGGGTATAGTTTGGGTTCATATGGGCAAACCCAATAACATAGGTGAATTTCTTTGGTTGGGCTCAAAGAGAAAATTTCATAAGATAATTTCGGATATGGGCCTATATCATTTTCTAACCAAAATCACGAGTTAAGAATATTCACAATCTCTTTGTTTTCATTAATAGAATAACGTCTCTATTTCTTGATAACATTTGATTTGATTTAGGAATGTTATTTTTGTTCACCTGATCAAATGAAACACAAGACATTGGGAATTTTCCTCATTAATATGTATCATGAGAATGTTTTGATATGAAGAATTTTAATTAGTCATGGCTATGATGAAAGTTGAATTTGACATACTAGAGGAAGATCGATATCAAATCACTGACTCGTGATTGTGGTTGGGATGGTATAACTATATTTTTTTGAACGTTCAACTCACACACCCGCTAATTTTACTTATAAGTTTACATCTTTTATCTATCATACAACTTGAATCCTCAACCACATGGGTAGTAACACGTTTCATACAGATCTTGACACCGATAGACCACATAACCTTTGATAGTACAACTGTAGTTGATCTAGCAAAGGTTATACTAGAAAACTTACATGCATGTTTCAATAGTGTTATAAATAATCAGTGAAATGAATACAATAAGGAAACTATTAATTAGAGAAACAATTTTGAAATGTGATCCTTTCTATGACACTAAAGAAATAGTGTCTTCTGTAGTGGATTATACTTTGGAATGTCTTAGAATGTTGAAAATGTCACGCATTGTGTACATTTGGTGACTTAAAATACATGGTGGAGCATATGATGTACCAATCCATTTCATGTGCACGCTAAATGTTGTTAATTAATTACACACAATGGCGCGTTATATATGTTGAAGTGATACTTTTTTAATGCATTTGGTGTATGTGATAGCTTGTTGATGAAGATGAATATATCATGATGTTAGATTGAAGATGATCAACGAATAGCAAAAGCTTGGAAGAAAACGATGAAGATGAAGTAAACATAAGACAAAGAAACATGAATGTCATTAACATGAACAATAGTACATACAATACAATATACATTAAGTCGCACGTCAAATATATGTGTTAATTTGGAACGATAAATCTTTACCTTAACAACTAATATAAATCAGATGAGTAATGAATATGACTATTTGAATTTCATACGGTTTCAACACATATAAACTTTATTTCAATTAAAACCAGTGGAACTACAGAAGGGTGTTCAAGAGGGTCTAGTAATTAGTCGGATTATTTATACAAAAAGCTGAATCTATTCTTATTATATTTGGAAAACATGTGCCATCGGGTGAACCAATAATTAGAAGGCTATGTGTATAATAAATAATTACGTGTCACAAATGTCACATAAATCTAGCCACTTTTTAATTAAAATAAGTGTGTTGTTAAATTAGCACTAGCCCCCACTATTCAGTGCTAGATAGCACTAAAGGTATTTATCGTATAACATTTTTCACCGTTTATACAGGTTATAAGAGGTGATTTTCTTTTATACACGTAGCTATGTGGTTCGTATGGTCTTCTAACTTACTCAAACACGATAGATGTGACGTCGTACACTATTGACATGTGCTATGCTATAGAAGCCTTATAACCCTTTTAATTCATCTATGCGGGCCGTATGATGATGTCATGTGATGTTTTGATGTCATCACCTAGCATAGCCGCATTTAGGCCTGTAAATGAACTGAGTTCAACGAATAGTTCGTGAAACGTTCGGCGGAAAGTTCGTTTATGTTCGTTCACGAACACGAACAAGAAAATTTCATTCGTTTAGTTAAACGAACGAACATGAACATAGGTTGCAATCGTTCATTTATGTTCATGAACGTTCGAAAATGTGTTTGTTAACGTTCATTTGTGTTCGTTCATTTAAAAGTTATGCTTGAAATAATTATGTTAAGTATTTATTTACTTTGCTGATATTATATAATGTTTATGATTTTTATTGTAAATCAATATACGATGGTTCGTATTTGTTTGTTTTAAAAATTCCGTTTGTCTTCATTAATGTTCATGTCACACCCCAACCTTGACGGCGGAAACGTCGAGGTGTGAGGGATACGATTGTTCACAGCCACACAACGCTATATTTAAATGTAAATATTAATTTT
>BJCN01335504.1:0-15597 GCA_018326445.1 Flaveria brownii
TACATGTATAATGTATAAATATATATGTTATATGTATTTTTATAATTATTTAAAGTAAATTTTATAGTGAGGACAAAGTCCTTGCTGTAGGGTATTTAATTACTTTTTCAAAAATCAGAGATGTCCTCGCTGTATTCGTTGACTATCCTTGCTGTAGACCTGTAGCCACGGGGCTTTGGCGAGGAAATTCCAGCGAGGACATGTCCTCGCTATACATCTTCAGTGAGGACATTCTAACATTTAGCGAGGACTTTTGTCCTTGTTGAATGTCATTTTTCTTGTAGTGATATATAAGAATGAAAATATGTCACAATCGGTAAGAGTGGAAAACACGACTGCAGCTGATCGATAGAATATTAAAGAAATAAAAACAATTATGATTAGTTACCAAATTAGCATTATTATAATATATATCGGTACGTAACATAGCATGCACGTATTATTTACAACTAAATCTCAATTACTACTAAATACATTTCATATATACCATAAGTAATAATCATTTGCTATCAATGGAGAAAACAAACAAACAAACAAACAAACACATTATATCTCACTCAATAGCAGGGTCTGAGGGTAGATAGTGACAATTCTTTCTTCTATCAATGGAGAAAGAATACATTAAATAGCATACCTTTAATAATCTTGTGTATTATGCAGGTTAAATAATTTAAATTCTAAATGTAATGAAAAATTATTAAATATAAAACGATCTTTTAATAATTTATGATTGAAATTACGTATGAGTAAGTAATATAAGTAAGAACAATGATATTAAAATTTTAAACTTTTATTTTTAAATTTTTGTTGTTTTTCCAATAAAAATAAAAATATAAACATTTTGTTTCAAAATAAACCATTTTAAAAAAATATCATTTTTAAAAATTTTCTTTATTATAACTCCAAATTTTAATTATCTTTTATTTATAAAAAATTAGTTTTAAAAACTTCATTTTTTAAATATTTCATATTTTTAAAAAGATTGATATTTTAGAAAAAAATTATTATTTTTAAAAAAATTACATTAATAAAAAGATTTCTTTTCTAATTTAGTAAAATACTATTTCTAATATAAAAAATTAAATAATATTATAGAAATTAATATAATTATTTGTTAAAAAAAGAAACAAGAAAATTTTAGTGATAAAGAATATGAAGTTTCGATATGTTTCTCTTACTTACAGTAATCTCTTAGTTATAGCAAGAATGAGTCTTTTAAAGAAAGTATAGAAGGATTTTTGGTTAAAATGTGACTTTCTTATATTTTTATTTTTAAGGATAATGTAGATAAAATAAGATTTGTTGTTATTAATTTAAAACTAGATCTTCATTTTTTATTATGAATTTACTTCAATTACTTTTTTCACGTCACAAACACTTTCTCCTGACCATGACGACTTCCTTATAATCAATATATGAAGCAGATAAGGATGACTTATCTACTCTTGACGTCTACAGTTTAGGTTTGATTATTTTGTCCGGGGTTTTCTTTTGTTATTTATTTATTTATTTATTTATTTTGAAATGATTCTAGGTTGTAAAATTTGTTTTTTAACAAATCATGGTATTTTCTAATTGTGTTTATACAATTGCCGATGAAAATAGAATGAATTGTTATATCGTTTACAATTTCATATAAGGTGTTTGTGCTTTTTTCTTTGATGAAAGTAACATGAACTGTTATAATATTTTAAAATTATGTGTGTGTGTGTTTTTTTTTTGTTTTTTTATTAAATACTTTTTTATTTTTTATTTTTTTTGGTTTTGTTTTTATTTGTTTTTATTTTTATTTTTTGTTTATTTTTTGTTTTTTTACAATGAAGAGTTGATTTGTATCTTGTCAATTGCCGAAACCAAAATTCAAGCTATGTGGATTGATAAGATTTTTGGCTATTTGCAACAAAGTCGACTATAACAATAGATCAAAGATACAAATAGGATCCATCATTTTAATGGTTTAAATGCATTTTATATTCATGTTTAGCAGAGAACATTTCAATAATGAATAAAATATGTGAAGTTTAGACACACCTTATCCACATGTGCATCACAATGAATTATAGTTTTGATGCAAACAAAAAGGTTAGAGGCGTTATAACCGGTTAACGTGTCGTTATATATAAGTTGGTGTCAAATACACTACAATAGTGAATCAAACCTATAAAGTAAGACGCACCTGTTGTAAATATTTGATATACTATCATATATGGTTACAAGGGTTGCAACTTCCCACGTGTCATCCATCTAAAAATCTTCCGCATCCAAATGCGTTTAACTATAGTCTTTATCTCTTTAAAAAACAAGAAAACGTTATTAAATTTTGGGTCTCTTATATGAATGGAGAATATGAGATTTAGCCAAAGATGTTGTACACTTCTTCCATTATCCATTTTTATTACATTTCATTAAATAGAATGAAACACTTCTAAGGTTAAGTTAAATTATTCATTTTGTTGTGACTTGTGAATCAAATAACATGGGAAAGAATCACAAAAGAACTAGGAATCAAAGAATCATTCTTCATTATTAAAGCAAAATCTCAAGAGCTCAATATTTAATAGAACTTTTCAGAGAAAAAGTATCAAATCTTTGGTGAGATCAAGAGTAAATCTGAAGTTTGAAAAATAAATACGCTACACGCTCCTTTCAAAACTTATTTTAAAAAAAAAAAATAAAAAACATTAAATTTTATAAAATGACTAACTTAGACTTCCTCAAAACCTACTCTACATAGTCAAATCGAGTGAAATTATAAAATAAAGGTCTACATGTCACGCTGTGCTTGATTTAACTCCCGTATTACAAAATGTGTTGCGGTAGACCCAATTACTTCACGATTTGATATATGCAATTTTATTTTACACTTTATGCACACTTTAAACCGTTAATCTCAATATCACAAAACAATAATATTATCAGTTGCTTCAAATTTAAGTATGTTAATTTATAAAATAAGGAAATTAAAATATCTGAAATGTGAAAAATGATAGTGGTGGGTGTATGTATACTCTAGTATATAACAGCAAGGTAAAGACTGGGGGTTAAAGAAACAAGACTCAACTACTCTCTTCACACAAGCGTTGAATTCATGTGCTCCAATCTGTTCATAAAAACAAACCCTAATTTCCACTATCTGATGCAAATTCACTCTTAAACACCTATGTTTTGCTTTTGCCCCCAATTTCAATCAATCACCGGAATCGGAGACAATCATGACGTCCGATTCTCCGGCGATCACTCGCTCCGACGGACGATCGACGTTCTCCGGCGATAGTTCCGACGACGTTTACGCTATCGGAGGCGCAATGCTCCCTACATTCCTCAACGATCTACAACAACAACAACAGCACAACGATGATCATGATCTAGTTGAAGTCACGTTGGAGTTGGATGATGATTCGATCATGTTACGTAATGTTACTCCAACTGTACACAATTCGAATCGGCATAGGGTTCGACGTAAGTTTTCGTGGTTGTCGTCGTCGTTGTCACGAGGTTCTTCGGATGGGAGTGTTGGATGTGGTGTGGAATCGCGAGATGATAGGAGAATGAAAGCGCGATTGATTCGAATGAGGTCTAGCGCGCAACGCGCGCTAGGGGGTCTGCGGTTTATTAGCGAAACTACGGGTACTGATGTCGACGAGCTGTGGAGAAAGGTCGAGTTGCGGTTTGAACGTCTTGCTAGCGATGACGGGTTATTGGCTCGTGAGGATTTCGCGGAATGCATAGGTGATAGTTGGAATGAATATTATTGGTTACGGTCATATCAATTCTTCCAATGAAATTTTTTTTATTGATGTCACAAGTTACATATAGTTTTTAAACGGAAAAATATAATGTGTTTTTTTATTCTACACTATTTGCTAGTTGAACTAGCGGATATGAGCAATGTGTCAAGAGGGTCTGCTACTCTACTACTTGAACAAGTGAATGTTCAAATAGTCAATTTAAATTGGTTAATTTATAATTCTACTCATTAATTTGTATATAATTTGATTTTTTATGAAAATAACTTATTATATTTAACCTTTTTTTTTAAATCATCTTATAACAAGCTATAATAGAAAAATCAAATTATATAAACTGAATTAATTCATTGAATATAAAAATGAAAATTAAGTTTTGCTACAATCTAAGGCAATAAGGCATGTAGAAGAGTATCTCCTTGTTACCTTATCATATCCATTAGTTCAACTTGTAGATCAACTAGAATTAAGCCAAGTTTTTTTGTTTTTCCTTTTATTTATGTTTTTTTCCCTTATAAAGCATGTTAAGAATGTATGCTTAGCTAGAACCATTTTCTTTTTGTTAAATGGAAAATACTAAATAAATATTATTAAATAATTAGGTTTTGATAGATAAAAAATTAAAAATCACATGAAATTCTAAAATTATTACCCGTAAGCTCATACGTTAAATCCTGTACAGAGGAATTTTAATTTGTGCTTTTTGCAGGAATGGCGGACTCAAAGGAATTTGCATTGGGAGTATTCGATGCATTGGCAAGAAGAAGACGTCAGAAATTGGGGATGATCACGAAAGCAGAGCTTCATGACTTTTGGCTACAGATTTCAGATCAGAGCTTTGACGCTCGTCTGCAGATCTTCTTCGACATGTATGCAACTTTCTCTGATTCTCTTTCTGTCAATTGATTTTTAATAGTAATCTTGAAGATGCTGCCATTCATCTTAAGATCCTGCATCCGAAAGGTTAAAAATTTGCAAATATTCTGGTTCGCTGAAAAAACTGAATGCTGAGTTCAAAGTCAAACATTCAAAGGTCCTTTGAGCAGTTGAGCTTGTGAAATGACTAAATAGTCCTTGAATTTCTTCAACCTAATATTGAGTTTGCAATTTTGCATAACCTTTTCTTTTATTTTCCCTTATTTTCCCTTATTTTGTCCCTTTGATTTTTTGGTCCAAAGGATAGTTTGGTCATTTTGCATGCTCTGTACCCAAACCTATGAATATAATAAAACTATAAAAGCATCCAAAGTAACGAGTATTAGACTAAATTATTATTATTAGGGTTATTAGTAGTGATTAGTAAGCTATTAGAAAAACATCAATTCTTCAAAAAATCTAGTTTTCTCTCAGGCGATAATTAACTACATAATGGTCTTTTTCTTGGCTTTAGAAAGAATGTGAAAATCTATTTTCTATCTTATTAAATAACAGAGTTTTGAAACAAAGTTTGTATCTTGAATCGAATTGCTTGTTGGTAACCATTACATATTACTTTACTAAATGAAACTTTACATTTCTTCTGAGATGACAAAACTGCTTAAAGCACAATCTTGAACTGGATTGAGGATTAAGTTGACCAATTTCGAATAAAGTTCTTGCTAAGCAAATTTTTATGGTTCGTTTTTTTTCTTGTAAACACAGGGCCGACAGAAATGAAGATGGAAGGATCACAAGGGATGAGATACAAGAGGTATATATGTATTTGGTACATTATACTGACTTTTGAATGGTTTATTTATCATGTATTTTTGTTTTACATTTATAAACAGATGCTCGAGCTTAGTGCTGCAGCAAACAGATTGTCAAAGCTGAAAGAAGCAGCCGAGGAATACGCTTCTTTAATCATGGAAGAACTAGATCCTGAAAATCTTGGTTATATTGAGGTAAGGTACACAACATTTGCCACAAAATTCATAAAAACAGTGGTGAATGTTCTGTTTTTCTAGTTATGGCAGTTGGAAACACTTTTACTACAAAGAGAAGTTTACATGAACTACAGTAGACCTCTAAGCATAACAAGTGGAGGTTGGAGCCAGAATCTGAATTCACTGAAACCAAAAGGCATTGTCCATCTATTAACTTGTTTTGTGAGATGGGCTTTGATCGAAAACTGGCAAAGAAGTTGGGTTTTGCTGCTATGGTTTGTAGCCATGGCTAGTTTATTTTCATGGAAGTTTAAGCAATACAGGAACAAGGCGGCGTTTCAGGTGATGGGGTATTGTTTGACCACTGCTAAAGGGGCTGCTGAGACCCTCAAACTCAATATGGCTCTAGTTCTTCTACCCGTTTGTAGAAATATGCAAACAGTTTTAAGGTCCACACGAGCCCGTTTGTTTATTCCTTTTGATGACAACATCAACTTTCACAAAGTAAGCATCCAGTAACCACCCTTTAGATGTTACACCTTGGAAATTCTTGGATAACGCATTATTAACTTATGGACTGCAGATAATTGCTTTTGCTATAGCCATTGGAATCATTTTGCATGTTGGGAATCATATGATTTGTGATTTTCCACGGTTGGTGAACTCTTCACCAGAAAAGTTTGCTCTAATAGCCTCAGATTTTAATGATAAAAAGCCAACATACAAGGAATTAATAGGCGGGGTGGAAGGCGTGACTGGGATTACTATGCTGATACTGATGGCATTCGTGTTTACTCTAGCTTCAAAATATTTTAGGAAAAATCTGTTGAAACTGCCATCACCATTTAACCGATTAACAGGATTTAACGCATTTTGGTTTTCTCATCATCTTTTTGGTTTGGTGTACATACTGCTTATCATTCATGGGTCATTCATGTTCTTGGTTCATAACTGGAGTCAAAAGACGGTAACATATTTGCATTCTTGTTGTAGGAAAACAATAGCAATATAAAATATCAATCGGAAGATTTCCTTTGCCTAAGAATATGTCCCTATCTCGCAGACATGGATGTACATCTCGTTTCCAATTTTAATATATGCAGCTGAGAGGAGTTTGAGAACAGGACGGTCAGAACACTACTCCCCTAAAATTATAAAGGTCAGCATACACTGTAAATTAAGAACATTCGTTAATCAACAGAAAATCATCAAATAACATGTTTATTCCAGGTTTCCAGCCTACCAGGAGATGTATTCAGCATCGTTATGTCTAAGCCGAATGGATTTAAATACAGGAGTGGACAGTATATATTTCTGCAATGCCCAGCTATCTCTCCATTCGAATGGTATATATTACATACGTGATCTACAATCTATCCATCATTTCTTAGTAGTAATGGTTATGTCTGTTTTTTGTTTCTTTAACTTTTAATGATTTCTAGGCACCCGTTTTCAATAACTACATCACCAGGAGACGATTACCTGAGTGTTCACATCAGGACAGTTGGAGACTGGACACAAGAACTAAAGCAAGTTTTTACTGATGATAATGGTTCTGCACATGCAATTGGTCGAGCCAAATTTAGGAAGCTAGGGGAACTTGATTCAATAGGGTAATCTTATCTGGCATTAAGAAACTTAGTTTGCTATATGCTTGATGAAACTGAAAAAATTAACATGAATTATGTAGTTTACCAAAGCTACTGTTGGATGGACCTTACGGTGCACCAGCGCAGGACTACAGGAACTACGATGTGTTACTTCTCGTGGGGTTAGGAATCGGAGCTACTCCTTTCATAAGCATTCTTAGAGATCTGTTGAACAATAATCGCACGCTAGAAGACCAAACAGATTCAAACACAGAAACGAGTGTTCCAGGAGATAGCCTTATGAGTCAAATATCTCCAAGTATGGCATCAACAACCGAAAAGAAAAAACCAAGAAGGGCTAAAAGTGCTAAATTTTATTGGGTCACTAGGGAACCCGGCTCGTTCGAATGGTTCAAAGGAGTCATGAACGAAGTTGCTGAAATGGATCACAAAGTAACTAACATACATCCTTAAATCTTGATAAATATCACTAATAATCTACCAATTGACTTGATTGTGGTTGATTTGTAACAGGGTCATATTGAGATGCACAATTATCTTACAAGTGTTTACGAGGAGGGTGATGCAAGATCAACTCTAATCACTATGGTTCAAGCACTGACCCATGCCAAACATGGAGTTGACATCCTATCTGGCACTAGAGTATGATACATTACAGTATTACACATGCTACATTAATCTAATATGCTAGAATGAAACTAAGAGAAGACAAACTTTTGTTACAGGTAAGAACACATTTTGCTAGACCAAACTGGAGAGAGGTGTTCAACAAGGTAGCATTAAAACATCCGAATTCAACTGTAGGTAAATAATCCCCTAAAAACCCAACTCAGTCAACTAAATTACGAGTTAAAGCGTAGAAAATTGTTGTTTTTGGTAGGAGTGTTTTATTGTGGGATGCCTGTGCTAGCAAAGGAGCTGAAGAAACTGTCATATGAGATGAGCCACAAGACAACAACACGATTTGAGTTCCACAAGGAGTATTTCTGAAGTAAAACAGCATGTAAGGTGATACGTATTAATATACGCATAATTTACAAAAAAAGTGTAAATTTGTACACTAAACTTAGTATAGGTAAACCTGTATAATCAATGAAACTCAATAAAGAAAGAGATAAAAGACATAACATTTGGTTAGATCCTATGAATATGGCTCGAACCATGTGAACTATGCCCCAAATGTCTAATGTAATCTGATGGGTGTGGGGTTGGGTCTGACTATACAACATGTATGACATCATATAACAAGTAAAATTATCATCAATTTCTTTGTCATTTTAATAATATCTTTCCATTTATTTGCTACCAAGTTATGGCACAGATATACCATCATCACTTGTCCCATACCCATCAATATCTTTTTAACCTACTTGACCATACCCGACCCGACCCGGCCCATCTTATCTTTATATTGTACACTGTTGGTTGGCCAGCAGATGTTGGTGGGCACTTAAATGGAGTAGACTGCCAGCCTTTCCATTTTTGTTTGCTTCTGATCTTAGTTTTAAAAAGCGCGCCTAGGTAAACACCACAGGATCTTGAGGCCGCGCTTCATTTACACGTGGATCAATATTTTTCAAAATGATGAGAAGATTACATATACTTGGTTATCTGATTAAAAAGACTGACATGTAAAAGACACCAAGAGACTTGAAGCTTACTTGGTTGTACGCAGAGGCCGGCGTATAGCGCAACGCCTTACGTATCGCGCCTCGGATCTCAGACTGAAATGCCTGGGATCGTCTCCCACTTTTTAAATAAGGATTTGATGATAAAAATACAAGTAAAGAAAGATGAAGATAACCTTAAAAAGAGTGTGTAACATTTGTAAATTGATTCACATTTATGTCTAGCCCATCACGCATTCTGTCTCATTAATATCATTGTTCTGATATGGTCTCTTATTTAGTTGCTTCCCACCTACTACAACCTCACACTTTGCTAACTTCATCTTCAATTCCCACATGGCTCCCTGCATCTTCATCTTCATCTCCACCATCTTCACTCTAGCATCCACCGCCACCGCCACCGTTGCACCGCCACCTGATCTAGTGCATTCGTCATGCCTACACGCCACCTTCCCTAAGCTCTGCATCCACACCCTCTCCCTTTACAAAGGCCCCGCCACCACCCCACGTGAGCTCGCCCAAGCCGCGATCAAAGTCAGCATTTCCCGAGCCTCCAAAGCGTCCGAATATCTCTCCGGTCTGCAAAAAGAAGCCGACCGGAGGGAGAAAGGCGCGCTAAAAGACTGTGCTAGCCAGATAGCCGACTCGGTGGATGACTTAAGGAAGACTTTGAGTGAACTCAAGGAGCTCAAAAGAGGCACATTCAGGTGGCAAATGAGCAATGCTAAGACATGGGTCAGTGCAGCATTAACCAATGAAGACACATGTCTCGACGGGTTCAAAGAGATCGAAGGGCGGGTTCGGTCTGATATCAAAAGGAAGGTCATTAATGTTGCTAAAGTCACCAGTAATGCTCTTTACCTCATCAATCGTCTTGATCACCCATGACCATGTTAACCATGTTCTAATCTTCTATTCTCATGCATTCATATTATTATTATTATTATTATTATTATCATTGATCATCATTTGATCATATTTATTATCATATATATGGTTTCTTGCATGTTATATGTATGCATATAGTTAATTGTTTAACTAATTTTTCTAGTTCATGTTATTAATAAAGAATGTGACAGTGTGTTATATGTAGTTCAGAATATCAAATGGTTTGAAGTATGATAACAAAATTGATACAAGTACAATAATTTGTTACATTTTTTTGCTAGATCTACCGAAAAGGCGCAAATAATATCGATGAGTTATGACCACCAAACCCGAATGAATTCGATAGGGCCACCTTGATATCAAGTCTTTCTTTCTTTCTCCCAACCAACACATCCATGTCCTGTTTGAAATTTAAATATTACGTTAGCTCAACACGGTTGGATCAGAGGTGGCAAAATGGGTGGACGGTTAACAGATTAAAAAATAAAACAGGTCGGGTTGACCCACTAGCACTTATTATCCATTTTAATTATTTCAGTACAATAAAAATCTAAATCTTTGGATAAAATGACGTAGTAGTAGGTTGTATGGACTAGAAATAGATTTTGAGTGGCTTTTGATTATTTGACTCGTTCCTTTTTTAACTCATTTGTCCAATTTGACCGGCTTAAATTAAAACCAAATAGACTTATTTATAAAACAACAGTATCTTTAAGTAAAATACACGAGACTGATAGGAAGTTATATGTACCACATTTTTGTCTGGATTGTCAAGATTAAGATTTGGATGTATCCAACCGGTCCGTATCGCCTGCATAACATACCAAAACTAAAATCAAAAGAAAACCAACGGTTCAAGAACAACAAAACTGCAAATGGCCTCATTGCGTTACCTGTATAGTTGCGATAGCTTCCACCGCACCAGCGGCTCCCATAAGGTGACCAATTATTGATTTTGTAGAGTTCATCCTCAACTGCATCAAAATTTTTATTACTACAAGTAATTAAGTTTCACAAAAAGAAGTAAATAGTGTGTTGATTTAGTCACCTCCTGGTTCTGGCCAAAACACTGAACAATGGCTTGATATTCCTTAATGTCTCCTGCTTGTGTCGATGTAGCGTGTGCATTTATATAGTTCACGTCTTCCCTAGCCACACCCGACTGAGATAACGCCTTCTCAATGCATAATATGACACCACTGCCTATAGTGGCACATACGCGATGATCAATTACACGCGCTCATACATCATACATATACATAAGAGGATTGTTTGATCTACCTTCAGGGTGAGGCGTAGTCATATGATAAGCATCAGAACTAAAGCTACCACCCAACACTTCTGCATATATATTAGCATCTCTTTTCTGTCCACCAGTTTGATATAAATATTGATTTCAAAATGGAAAGATTAGCAAATAATAATCTTTTAGTTTTTATATCTTAAGTAACATACTTTAGCATGCTCAAGTTCTTCCAATAGCAAGACTCCAGCTCCTTCTCCCATAACAAATCCATCGCGATCCTGATCATATAGAATGAAAAGAAAGGTTCAAATCGCGTAAAAAGTTGGATATTACATAAGAAAGATATACCGAATCCCATGGGCGTGAAGCTTTGGTAGGATCATCGTTCCTCTCACTTAGAGCTTTACATGCCACAAAACCTCCAACTCCTGCACAAGTCTTCGCCTTAACGTTCAACATTAAGTGAAATTCATAAGAGTAATAACATGATACCTATTGGTATAATGGCTGATTCAGAGCCACCACAAAGCATCATATCCTGCAAGATTTTCAACACTAAAAAAGCCGGTGGTGCACCATACAAAAGCCATGAATACAATACTTACAGCATCCCCGTCGATGATGTGATTTGCAGCGTTCAATATACAGAAATTACTTGTGGCGCAAGCGGTTGATATTGAATATGTTGGACCCATCCAACCCTGAAGTTAAATATGATAATACTTAATCATGATATAAACATGTACTGAATGTTTATAATTGCATATGCAACATGATCATATATATCAATCTTATCACACCAGATCAATGGCTAGCAATGACGAACCAACGTTAGTACTTGCACACGGCACACAGAAAGGATTCATCTTCTTATATGAAACCCTCAGAGCTTCAACAGAATCATTCACAACCTAAAATGCAAACAAATTAAACAACCAAACAGAATAATATTCAAAAAGTAATTCGCTTTAGATTTTGATTTCATTTGTCAATTTATCAGGAGTGAGATATTACTGGATACGTTTGTTTTTATCAGTTTATCACAGAATGTCGATAATACCTTCATACCGCCCACACCAGAACCAATCAAAACTCCACATCTGGTTTTATCAACCTTGTCCATTTCACCTTCAGTTAATCCACCATCTGCCACTGCTTTCTTGCCTGCAACAAGCATGTAGAGCATGAACTTATCCAGCCGCTTGGCGAGCTTGGGTGCGACCCATCCGTCTGACGTGAATCGTTTGATTTCTCCCGCTATTCTCTGTGAATTAAACTTTGTTAAGGCTATCAGTACTATAACTGCGTTCATGAGAGATCAAAAACTGCATATGACATACAGTTGGATAGTCTGAACAATCAAATGCCTCAATTTCACTAATGCCACTGACTCCTTCAAGCAGATTATTGTAATATTCGTCTGGATTTTCGCCAATTGGAGTTACCAAGCCCATTCCCGTTACAACAACACGTCTTCTTGTTGGATCTTTCGTTGTCGATTTGGGCTCCATTGATGCTACAACCATTTTTCTCAAATAAATCTAAACTGTACTCAGATTTTCTTAGAAAAATAAATAATACTACTTATGTTTTGGAGGTATGCTCAAAGTTCAAACATCAAACACATCACTTTTTTAACAGAATAAATCACAGCTTACGTTGAACAACTGACATTCAAGAGATTACGACTTATGACATAAAATTAGTGAAAGCAGTATTAAACCTGCAACCTCTGCTATAGAAAATCAAATGCTTTTACATGCACTGCACCACCTTAAAAGTTTAGAAATGATAATATTAGACACACTTATAACGGTTTAAAACGATATTACCACAACAGCGCGGATGGGAATAAAGACTGCGGCGCTTGTAGTTAAATGAAACATTTGTGCATCGAGAAACATGCATTTTCGAAACAAGACTTCGGTGGTCAATCTGGGAAACGACCACCATAGCGGTAGCTGAAGCCGCCATCTTCGTTATATATACGATTATAGAAACACACAGAAGAGAAGATGAAAGTGTATATCAAACGTTAAGATCGATGGCTACCAAACATCATGTAGAGCGATAGATGAGCTTATCAAATACGTGTGTTTGTTTACATAGATACGGCTAATGGGTTTCTACATGAAGGCAACGTGACTTCACTCAACTAAACACATGATCATTCATTCCTTAAGTACTTAAATTTATCATGACCAAATTTCGTGTGATATTTACTAAAGGGAAATTAATGTAAATTAGCCTTAACACTATTAAGAAAAATAGACTTTCACCGACAAACGTCATCAAAAAGCAAAAACTAAAATATTAAGACAACTAAACGCTACAGTATTGTTATTCATATCACTTACATCGTTCATATACAAGTTTAAGTCTGCTTACATAGAATCAAGTCTTCAAAAAAGTTACCGACTTTAGTGAGCGTGAGAACGCGGTTTTAGTTTATTAAGGGGGAACTAGAATTTTAGACCGCGCGTTGCAGCGGGTTTCTTTTGGGGTTTTTTTTTATGAAATTGTGATTCGCACGTTGATACGGGTAAAAAAGGTTCTGTTAAATAACAAAAGAGTTGATGTCTCTGACATAACGTTTAAAAGGATAACGTTCAAAAATCAATAAAAAATAAAAAACAACGTAAATGAAACCCTAAAAACCCCTGCGCATTGGGGAGTGTTTTCTTCTACTTAAATCCTATGACGTGGCGAATCAGTTTAAACTAAAATTTAATGCAGAACTTAGAGTAGAAGCTTGCAAGTCAAAATGATAACAAAAATACATAAAGACAAAGAATGTGAAAAAACGAAGTCAGTGTTCACCAAAAAAGAAAATAGGTTAAAAAATTTATCGTCGAAAGAAAAAGAATTATAATAAAACTTATTGTAAAAAAAAGAATAAATATTTTTTTTTCGTTAATGTTTAATTGAATTTAATCCAATAGTTTTAACGGTTCACTGGTCGGATTGATCAGACCAGTAGGAACCAGATGTAGAAAACAGATGACACCATATATTAAAAAAATTAATATTATTTATATGTATCCTGTTGAAAACAAAATATATAAGTAAATATATTTGAGGGTGAATTTATACTTTTAACATAATATAAGCACTTAAATTACTAGTATATGTATCATAAATTACTAAATTAATTAAAATAAGATTTTAACAGAAAAAATTAAAAATTAAAATCCAGTCCGAACACCCGGTTCAATTCAACCAATTCACCGTTCGGCTGGTTCAAAATGAAATAGGTCCATATACATACAATCGCATTGATTATATGACCGGTTTTTGATCTAATTCTGAAAACAATGTTTTTTAGGTTCAATCAACACATCAATTGACATTTTTAAATGAATGTAAGTGGATTATTTTGGAATTTGTATGTAGTGTTAAGATATAAATCTTGATTGTGATCTTGGAATGAAGTGAAGGGTCTAAAGAAAATGTTAGTTATATTAACGGATAAACCGGTATAATTATATCAAAGAATAAGTAAACGCCCATTTAAGGCCACCTAAACACTCGTTTACGACCTTGTCCTATCAATAACTAACTGGTCAAACAAGTGGTAAACGATTGTTTAGGACACATCAAACTATCGTTTAGACGTTCAGTTATGTAAACTAACTAATTAGTGTTTGAAACAAGGGTCACGTGCTTCGCACACCACCTTGATGGTTGACAACAGTAAACGATCATTTATTGCTCTGTAAACAGTCGTTTACAATATTAAACGACCATTTACAACATTAAACGACTATTTACAGAGCAGCAAATGATCATTTACTGTTGTTAACCATTTTCCGTCATGAATTAGGGTTTTTGCATTGTTTATAATTGTAAAGAAAAAACAAGAACACAAAGTATCTTCAAAATGTCTTCTTTGATTAATCATAAGAATCATAATTACATAACTATTGTATACAATTGAAAATAAGAACAATTCGCTCAAAGCTAACATAGATATGATTCTAAGATCTTGCAAAACACTTAGGTGGTGTTTGTTTTTTAGAAAAAAAACTTCTAAAGCTCTTTTGTCTGCGCCAAAAAGAGGCGGACAGATGTTTGAGGTCTGCAGAGTGTTTGTTTTTTTAAAGACGTTTCATTAAAAAACGTCTGCGTGACCTCTTCTTGGAGAAGAGGTGGACTAATATCTTCACACCTCTTCTGACCTCTTCACACTTCATTTCCCCTAACACCCTTCTTCCCCAAATACCCAACTCCATTCCCGTTCAATCCAATCGACTCATCCTAAATCGAGTCCTATTGCAGTCAAAATCAAGATTCAATTCAACCCCGATTGATTGACCACCAATTCGATGGATTACTCCGAGAAATCGATCGAACAAAGGGCTTTCGATTATTTGGGATTAGGGTTCGATTTCGCTAGTGATTTCAGGTTGAAATTTGCGAAATCTTGCCCTCGTGGTGGTCGGTTGGTGGAGCTTGATGAATCAAGAAAAAGGGATATTGTTTTACCCGGTGGTGGTGCGACGATTTCTGGTGTTTCTGTTGATATTCATTGTGATAAAGGGGAACATGTTAGGTTTAAATCTGATGTTTTGGAGTTTAATCAGGTAAATTTGTTTGTTTGTTTAGTTGAGCTTC